>CM065594.1:9861713-10139213 GCA_033119425.1 Bufotes viridis | reverse complement strand
TTAGACCTTTTTCTATGCCTGAAACGGGTTTAGAAAATGATAAATGAGACGAGCCTGCCGACCCCTCCCCTTCCCCACCCATGCCACACCCACAATTTTAGACCTGGCAGGAGCAGGGCAAAGTCACACAACGGTTAGTTGCGCCACCATCTGTGCCTGAAATACGCCTAATATAGGCGTATTTCAGTTTAATAAATGACCCCCATAATGCCTTGATAAATAGAGCATATAGGGGGACATTTATGAAGACCAGTGATTTAGACACTGGTCTTCGTCCCTCCTGCGCTGGCAGTTTATCCGCCTAAGTTATGTAGAGGTGCCGGCCTCTACATAACTTAAGCGGACTTTACACTTGTCTAAATCTATGCCGGCTCCCTTTATTAGACCTGGCGTGAGCTGCAGAAAAGCGGAAAAAGACATAGATTTCAGGGCAAATAACCTTTGCACCACAATCCGTGACAGATATACATCAAAAAGTTCCATATATCTGATTGCAAATGACCCCTATAGTGCCCAGATAAATACTGCTTATAATCCCCAGATAAATAGTGCATATAGTTCCCAAAGAAATAGAGCATATTGTCTCCAAATAAGTAGTGCATATAGTGCCCAGATAAATACTGCTTATAATCCCCAGATAAATAGAGCATATAGTCTCCAAATAAGTAGTGCATATAGTGCCCAGATAAGTAGTGCATATAGTGCCCAGATAAGTAGTGCATATAGTCTCCAGATAAATAGAACATATAGGGGGTCATTTATTAAGCACAGTGTTTTAGATGCCGATCTTAATAACCTCTATAGCTGGCAGTGGACCCAGTACCATGCTAAATGTAAGATAGCTTCCTTGCAGTCTTACATTTAGATTATTTTCTATGCCTAAAACAAGCATAGATGATGATAAATGAGACCGACCCCTTCCCCACCCACGTGACAACCACTGTTTCAGACCTGACGTAAGTGGGAAAAGTCGCAGCTTGAGGTGCAAATAACATTTGCATGGTAATCTGCACCAGAAATACACCTAATATAGGTGTATTTCTGGATAGTAAACGACCCCCATAGTCCCCAGATAACAAGCGTATAGTGCCCAGATATATAGAGCATATAGTGTCCAGATAAATAGTGTTTATAGTCCTTGGATAAATAGTGTTTATAGTCCTCAGATAAAAAGAGCATATAGTCCACAGATAAATAGAGCATATAGTCCCCAGATAAATAGAGCATATAGTCTCCAGATAAATACAGCATATAGTCCCCAGCTAAATAGAGCATATAGTCCCTAGATAAATACAGCATATAGCCCCCCTGATAAATAGAACATATAGTGCCCAGATAAATACAGCATATGGTCCCCAGATAAATAGAGCATATAGTCCCCAGATAAATAGTGCATATAGTCCCCAGATAAATAGTGCATATAGTCCCCAGATAAATAGTACATGAAGTCCCCAGGTAAGTAGTGCATATAGTCCCCAGATAAGTAGTCTATATAGTCCCTAGATAAATAGTACAAGAAGTCCCCAGGTACAGGAAGTAGTGCATACAGTCCTCAGATAAATAGAGCATATAGTGCCCAGATAAATAGTGCTTATAGTCCCTAGATAAATAGTGCATACTGTATAATGCCCATATAAAGAGAGCATATTATGCCCAGATAAATAGACCATATAGTCCCTAGAGAAAATAAGTGTATACTCCTCAGATAAATAGTACATATAGTCCCCAAATAAGTAGTGCATAAAGTCCCCAGATAAATAGAACATATAGTCCCCAGATAAACAGAGCATACTTTTTTTTATATATGGGCTAAACATATTTTGTAGTCTTGGTGTCTTGACAGCTGATCTGTGTCTGCTATATATTCTGCTGTGTTATGGAGCATGAGGTTGGACATCTGTGGTACATACATCTTTTGTCCATGGTCACTAATGAGGTACAGCGCTTGCAGGGTTGGTAGGTTATTAATTTAGTTTCTGTATACAGGGTTTTATCAGTTGATTTTTTTGGACTCAATCAAGATATTTTGTATATCTCTGATTTGCGACATCTTCACACTACTTTGATCTTTCTACATCCACTGTTGATTGCTGGACCATTACGTGATGCAGATGCTGTAGGGGCCGCGCGTAACTTCGCGGTACACACTGCACATCCAGGATTTCCAGCTGCTTCATGAATGATAATGTAACTACTAGTGGAAATGATGGGCCCGTCCTATGTAAAGCCGCAGCGTCCATCCTATCCATTAAATGATTGCCTGCATCCGCTCTCCATTCAAGAGGAAAATTAGATTAACGTCGGTGAACGGCAGATCTCCAATCAACCAGGTATGGAATATGAGTGCAACCAACTATTGAAAATCTCAACCTGGATCCCTGACCTGATTCATCCGGACGAGGAAACATTGACGTACAGACTGCGAATGTTTACTGTGGTTGCTTTATGTCACCTATTATAACATACCATATAATGAGTCATTAGACCTGGGGATGATTCATTCTTCAGCTCTTCTATCCAGTCTACAAGGAGCAGAACAGCCTGCACTCCTTTTTGAGATTTTAACAGCAGCACAGAATATTTCAGCAGACCTTTTCTAGATATCCCAGACAGTAACTTCTGTTCACAACTGCACAGTGGTTTCCAGTGATAACACTACCAGACCCGGCTTCTGATGAGTATGACTGATGCTTAACCGACCGCTTATCGGCCCCACTAGCAGCACAGAGTATTTCAGAAGAGGAGTGTGCTTGTCTGGTCCTGTTGGAAGTAAGAGACTGAAAGTTACAGGACATACTAGAAGGAGCAGTATCCCCCAGCAGCACAAAGTATGTCAGGAGAGCAGTGTGCTGAGCTTATGCGAGTTCAGAGACTGAATGTTTCATAGAGGGAGAAGTGCCTCCAGCAGCACAGAGTATGTCAGCAGAGGAGTGTGCTGAGTTTCTGGAAGATCAGAGACTGATAACTTTATAATGGAAGGAGCAGGGTCCTCCAGCAGCACAGAGTATGTTAGGAGAGGAGTGTGTTAAGCTTATGGGAGATTAGAGACTAAGAGTTTGATAGTGGAAGAAGCAGGGTTCCCCAGCAGCACAGAGTATGTCAGGAGACAAGTGTGCCTAGGCTTATGGGAGATCCGAGACTGGATGTTTTATAGAGGAAGGAGCAGTGTTCCCCAGCAGCACAGAGTATGTCAGGAGACAAGTGTGCTAGGCTTATGGGAGATCCGAGACTGGATGTTTTATAGAGGAAGGAGCAGTGTTCCCCAGCAGCACAGAGTATGTCAGGAGACAAGTGCGATAGGCTTATGGGAGATCCGAGACTGGATTTTTTATAGAGGAAGGAGCAGTGTTCCCCAGCAGCACAGAGTATGTCAGGAGACAAGTGTGCTAGGCTTATGGGAGATCAGAGACTGGATGTTTTATAGAGGAAGGAGCAGTGTTCCCCAGCAGCACAGAGTATGTCAGGAGACAAGTGTGCTAGGCTTATGGGAGATCAGAGACTGGATGTTTTATAGAGGAAGGAGCAGTGTTTCCCAGCAGCACAGAGTATGTCAGGAGAAGACTGTGCTAGGCTTATGGGAGATCAGAGACTGGATGTTTTATAGAGGAAGGAGCAGTGTTCCCCAGCAGCACAGAGTATGTCAGGAGACAAGTGCGCTAGGCTTATGGGAGATCCGAGACTGGATGTTTTATAGAGGAAGGAGCAGTGTTCCCAGCAGCACAGAGTATGTCAGGAGACAAGTGTGCTAGGCTTATGGGAGATCAGAGACTGGATGTTTTATAGAGGAAGGAGCAGTGTTCCCCAGCAGCACAGAGTATGTCAGGAGACAAGTGTGCTAGGCTTATGGGAGATCAGAGACTGGATGTTTTATAGAGGAAGGAGCAGTGTTCCCAGCAGCACAGAGTATGTCAGGAGACAAGTGTGCTAGGCTTATGGGAGATCAGAGACTGGATGTTTTATAGAGGAAGAGCAGTGTTTCCCAGCAGCACAGAGTATGTCAGGAGAAGACTGTGCTAGGCTTATGGGAGATCAGAGACTGGATGTTTTATAGAGGAAGGAGCAGTGTTCCCCAGCAGCACAGAGTATGTCAGGAGACAAGTGCGCTAGGCTTATGGGAGATCCGAGACTGGATGTTTTATAGAGGAAGGAGCAGTGTTCCCCAGCAGCACAGAGTATGTCAGGAGACAAGTGTGCTAGGCTTATGGGAGATCAGAGACTGGATGTTTTATAGAGGAAGAAGCAGTGTTCCCCAGCAGCACAGAGTATGTCAGGAGACAAGTGTGCTAGGCTTATGGGAGATCAGAGACTGGATGTTTTATAGAGGAAGAAGCAGTGTTCCCCAGCAGCACAGAGTATGTCAGGAGAAGACTGTGCTAGGCTTATGGGAGATCCGAGACTGGATGTTTTATAGAGGAAGGAGCAGTGTTCCCCAGCAGCACAGAGTATGTCAGGAGAAGACTGTGCTAGGCTTATGGGAGATCAGAGACTGGATGTTTTATAGAGGAAGAAGCAGTGTTCCCCAGCAGCACAGAGTATGTCAGGAGACAAGTGCGCTAGGCTTATGGGAGATCCAAGACTGGATGTTTTATAGAGGAAGGAGCAGTGTTCCCCAGCAGCACAGAGTATGTCAGGAGACAAGTGTGCTAGGCTTATGGGAGATCAGAGACTGGATGTTTTATAGAGGAAGGAGCAGTGTTTCCCAGCAGCACAGAGTATGTCAGGAGAAGACTGTGCTAGGCTTATGGGAGATCCAAGACTGGATGTTTTATAGAGGAAGGAGCAGTGTTCCCCAGCAGCACAGAGTATGTCAGGAGAAGACTGTGCTAGGCTTATGGGAGATTAGAGACCCCCAGTTTCATTGTGAAAGGAGTTCCAAGAATGGCAAGGTTTGATCTTGTTAGAGGTCACTTGCTGAATGTCACATAGTTGAATATATAGAGTCTGAGTCTCCCAGTAGCACAGATTATTTTAGAAGTGGATCTAGCTGGGGTAGTAACCCGCTCACTTGCTCTTTGTGATATATGACCAGAGCGTTGTCCGGCACATGGTGGGGGGAGCCTCGCTCCTGGGCAGTAATGTTTGAATGTTGCTATGTGTAACTCATGTCTCTAAGAAGCGAAGGAAACAACGAGTGGCTTTTATTAGTTTTACGTGTTATCTGCAGCGCCCTGAAAGCCATCGAACGTATTGCTGAGCTGAATGCTGCAGGAGACAGAAATCAGCAAAGTACAAAGAGCATTAGAATTTTTTCTTCAGCTCCTTGATGTGCATTAATAAAAATTCTGTCAAAAAATGATTTGAGGGAACAGATAATTGAAGAGGCTGAGAAAGAAAATCACTATTATTAGCATTCTTACATACATATAATGGCAAAAAAGCATAATTTCCATCTCCTCCGTGGACTATCATGGAGACTGTCTCCTGGACACATTGAGGCAGAACCTGCAGCTACATCTCCCTTCCTTCATGTCTTCTTACTACTTTACTCTAAACATACTTTTATACGGACTGAAAAGGTTTGTAAAAATTTGTAGAGATCCTTCAGGCTGGAAAAGAAGATTTATTGGCTGCTGAAAGTGGAGGAAGATGACTCTGTCCTAATGAAGTCATGTACACGTTGCGGTAATGCCGGCAGTGCAGCCCCAAACTCCACCCAAAACACTGTCTCTGCCTACTTGGACGATCCGCCCGAAATAGTGGCCCCCAACTGGGCGACAGTCCCTAGCACTTTATCTAGGGTACAAGGGTAGTTTGACAATCTGGGTCAAAACCATCACGGTACCAAAGAAGAGATAACACAGGTCAAATACCAAGCAGGGTCAAACCAAGGAGATTACGTCAGATCCAAAGTCAACAGACAGAGGCGAGGTCACAAACATGCAGCAGGTAAGAGAGCCATAATCCAGAGAACATACAAAAAGTGAGACAGTAAGACCAATCACAGGCAACCGTGGCCAGCAGTTGCCTGTTTAAATACTCCGCCAACTGCAAGAACATGACGCCGGCACCGTGTCTGATTGTCCCAACTTCCTTGCTCCTTGAAAGGCAATCAGCCCCACTGTCAGTTTGGCTGGTTGCTACAGTAATGGAGTGAAACTCGGGGCATCGCATTACAGAGGTCGGACTCGCCGCAGGACAACGGACGGGTAAGCACATGAAATTTGTACTGTGGAGAACGGGCAACTCGAAGTCATAGCCTTAAAACACACATTAGTAAGATGTAGCCCATGACGTGGCCTTCTTTGGTGGACTCACATGGCAATATAAACAACATTACACTGAATCGCACAGCAATGTCTGAAAAAACACTAGAAACATAAAAGGAAAATATATAGAAAATGCACACTTTTGAATATTATGCCAAATATAGCAAAGAGAGGAAGGTTAACATGCGTTCCTACCCTGTTTGCGCTCCCACAACTAATCCAGTCCTTGCGCCACTGTGCCAACGGCGCCGCTCTGTTGCTATGGTAATCAGACCTGCTGCCAGTACGGGTGGTTGGCCGATCATGGGGCAGAGATGCCGGGCCAATCAGGCTCAATGCAGGCGTCAAATGCTTCCTGTCGGCAGGATATTTAAACAGGCAACTACTAGCCACTGTGGCCTGTGAAGGGTCTTCATACCTTTCGCTTGGAGTCACTTTCACCTTGGATTCCTCGTTCTCAGACCTCCTGCCGTGTTGTGACTTTGCCTTTTTGTTTTCCAACTTTTCAGCTGATGTCACCTCCTGATATTTGACCTGCTGCGTGTTACTTCTCTTTGTCATGATCTCCTGTTTTTTTTTAACTTTGTTTATGTTTGAGGCTACATGCACACGAACGTTGTTTGTTTCCGTGTCCATTCCGTTTCTTTTGCGGATAGGATGCAGACTGATTCATTTCAATGGGTCCACAAAAAATGCGGAGAGCACACCGTGTACTATCCGCATCCATATGTCCTTTCCATAGCCCCGCAAAAAAATAGAACATGTCCCATTCTTGTCTGCTTTAGGCATTGTTACAATAGATCCGCCAAAAAAATACGGATGACATCCGTTTTTTTGCGGATCCGCAATTTGCAGATTGCAAAACACATACGATCGTGTGCATGTAGCCTGACTCTGTGTTTGTCCATTTACCCCTCTTAGGTTCTACCTAAAAAAAATGCTCATCAGGAGCAAAAAAAGGACACAACCAAAATGTACAAAATGTACCAGCGCCAGTGAGGCAAATACACCTCGACGCACGTTTCGCACTCCGCTTCGTCAGGAGGTACTTAGTCAGGGGAGGGACCATCGACCAGTTGGGGGCCGCAGTTTACAGCAGATTGTCCAAGTAGGTAGGGACAGTATTTTAAGCGGTGACTAAGGCTGCATTCACACGGGCGAGTTTTCCGCGCGGGTGCAATGCGTGATGTGAACGCATTGCACCCGGACTGAATCCTGACCTATTCATTTCAATAGGGCTGTGTACATGAGCGTTTTTTTTCATGCATCACTTGTGCGTTGCATGAAAATCGCAGCATGTTCTATATTCTGCGTTTTTCACGCAGCCCTAGCCCCATAGAAGTGAATGGGGCTGCTTTAAAAACGCAATGCATCCGCAAGCAGGTGCGGGTGCATTGCGTTTTTCACTGATGGTTGCTAGGAGATGTTGTTTGCAAACCTTCAGTTTTTTATCACGCGCGTGAAAAACGCATCAAAACGCATTGCACCCGCGCGGAAAAAACTGAACAACTGAACGCAATCGCAGGCAAAACTGAATGGCTTTGCCTGTGAAATCGCACAGTTTTCACTGAACGCATCCGCAACGCATCCGGACCTAATCCGGACACGCTCGTGTGAACTCAGCCTAAGGGTTGAATGTTCCCCTACGTAAGAGAGAGGAGAGAGTAATAGAGGATGGGAAAGTTGGAGAGAAGAGAGAAAGAAGAGAGTGAGAATTAATAAATATCCACTTGGGAGGGTAGGGTAAAAAGGGGTGTGGTGTCGGGGGTAAGGGTTGAGGAGGGGGGGTGAATGGTAAAGAGATTTAATGATTTATGTGATGATTGGGTGGTTTTAAAAAAAAATAATACATTAAAAAAATTAGGAGACAAAGAGAGGCATAGAGAGAAAAGAGTGAAAGAAAGAGAAAAAGAGTGCAGAGAATTAGAGAAAGTGAGAGTGTAAGAGATAGAGAGGTGAGAGAGAAGAGAGAGAGACTAGACTGACAGCAAAGGAGAGAATGACAGACAGGGATAGAGAGAAAAGGGGAGAGGAGAAAGAGGGGGATAGAAAGAGAGAGTAAGGTGCAGAGAGGAGTGAGTGAGTGCAAGGAGTAAGAGACAGGAAGGGATAGAAGAGGCATAGAAAAGAGAGACTGGGCTAAGAGAGTGCGGAGGAGCAGAGAGAGTGTAGAGAAAGTAAAAGAGAGAGCAGAGGTAGAGTGAGAAAGAGAAGGTGGGACAGAGTAAGGAGAGGAAGAATGAGAGAATAAAGAAGAGAGACAGGTGTAGAGAGAAGAGAAAGAGGACTAGAGGGCTAGAGAGAGGAATAGAGAGACAGAGGAGTAACAGAGGAAGGGATGGAAATAGAAATGGAAGTAGAGAAAGACCACACTGAGAGCAAGAGAGAATGACAGAACGGGAGGGATAATGAGAACGAGGGAGGAGAGAGAGAAGAGAGAGAGGAGAGGTATGGAAAAAAGAGAGGGGCAATAGAGAGAGGAGAAAAATGTGAGCAGTAGTAGCGAGAGCACCAGACCTCATAGAGATCAGAGCATTAGAATAGTGACCGCAGTTTTTTCTGGGGAGTTCGCCTCTCTCAATGTCTCTTATAAATAGAACCACCAATAATTCTCTTCTACAGAATCGAAATTTTCCCAAAAAATTGAGGCAAATTCTGATTCTATAGAATCAATTTACTCTCCTCTACCAGGGAACCAATTTACCAAAATGTGTTAAAATGGTGACTGAGATGATAAATGGTCATGACTTGCTGGACATCTCCTGCCACCCCCTAGATGACGGAAATTAGGCCTTGAATAGTGATGCATTTTGCCAGTATTCCTCTCTGTATCCTCCTGTTGCAGAATTCTTCACATCCGCTTTAAGTTTGTTTTTCATTTTTGAAAAATAAGTAAATAAAATGAAGCAAAAAAACTTTCATCCAAACAAGTTGCTCGTTATCCCAGCAGAGCTCAGCTGAAGAATACGAGCCTGATTAATGCTCAATGACTGCAGTGACTTCTAATCCACAGCATTTTCTTAATACATTGGAATATTTCCTCCTCCCAGATTTACGGGCGGCATTACTGACAACCAGACGCTCCTTCCTGATGGGAGCACAAAGCTTTTCTGACTTCAGAAAACTCCCACACGAAACTTCCCATGATGGAGATGGCAAATCAAACACAATCCCGCTGATGGCTTGAGAGGGATTTGACAGAAAGTGAAGTGCCCTCATTACACTTTATATAAACCCCCTGTGGTTCCCAAAGTGCAGAGTTCTTAATTTGGCTATTACCAACCACAAAGTTTTATTCAGCATTTTACAAAGTCTGAATAGAAGCATCAGAGCACGAGGTGTGCTGGATAAGTAATGTATGCACACCATCAGAATAGTGAGTGCAGCTCTGGAGTATAGTACAGCTTGTAACTCAGGATCAGTACAGGATAAGTAATGTATGTACACAGTGACTCCACCAGCAGAATAGTGAGTGCAGCTCTGGAGTATAATACAGGATGTAACTCAGGATCAGTACAGGATAAGTAATGTATGTACACAGTGACTCCACCAGCAGAATAGTGAGTGCAGCTCTGGAGTATAATACAGGATGTAACTCAGGATTAGTACAGGATAAGTAATGTATGTACACAGTGACTCCACCAGCAGAATAGTGAGTGCAGCTGTGGAGTATAATACAGGATATAACTCAGGATCAGTACAGGATAAGTAATGTATGTACACAGTGACTGCACCAGCAGAATAGTGAGTGCAGCTCTGGAGTATAATACAGGATGTAACTCAGGATCAGTAGAGGATAAGTAATGTATGTACACAGTGACTCCACCAGCAGAATAGTGAGTGCAGCTCTGGAGTATAATACAGGATGTAACTCAGGATCAGTACAGGATAAGTAATGTATTGTATGTACACAGTGACTGCACCAGCAGAATAGTGAGTGCAGCTCTGGAGTATAATACAGGATGTAACTCAGGATCAGTACAGGATAAGTAATGTATGTGCACAGTGACTCCACCAGAAGTATAGTGAGTGCAGCTCTGGAGTATAATAAAGGGTGTAACTCAGGATCAGTACAGGATAAGTAATGTATGTACATAGTAACTCCACCAGCAGAATAGTGAGTGCAGCTCTGGAGTATAATACAGGATGAAACTCAGGATCAGTACAGTATAAGTAATGTATGTACACAGTGACTCCACCAGCAGAATAGTGAGTGCAGCTCTATAGCATAATACAGATGTAACTCAAAATCAGTACAAGATAAGCAATGTATGTACACAGTGACTGCACTAGTAGAACATTGAGTTCAGCTCTGAAGTGTAATACAGTATATAACTCAGGATCAGTACAGGATAAGTAATGTTATTTATATACACAGTGACTCCACCAGGAGAATAGTGAGTGCAGCTCTGGAGTATAATACAGGATGTAACTCAGGATTAGTACAGAATAAGTAATGTAATGTATGTACACAGTGACTGCACCAGCAGAACATTGAGTTCAGCTCTGAAGTGTAATACAGGATGTAACTCAGGATCAGTACAGGATAAGTAATGTAATGTAATGTATGTACACAGTGACTGCACCTGCAGAATAGTGAGTGCAGCTCTGGAGTATAATACAGGATATAACTCAGGATCAGTACAGGATAAGTTATGTATGTACACAGTGACTCCACCAGGAGAATAGTGAGTGCAGCTCTGGAGTATAATACCGGATATAACTCAAGATCAGTACAGGATAAGTAATGTATGTACACAGTGACTGCTCCAGCAGAATAGTGAGTGCAGCTCTGGTTTATAATACAGGATGTAACTCAAGATACTTGGCATAAGTGGTTGTCCATACAGTTTCCAAATGTTATCTTGGTTACCAGCAGGTTTAGGCATGAAGTGGAAGGCAAATCCTATCTCTGCAACACACTTCTCCCTGCTGAATCTGTAGTGTACCCTCTCAGCTCTGCTATGTCATCTGTATTAAATAGGAATACTTTCCTTTCTGCTTAATGCTGTTGTTCAAAGTCTGCCTCTCACTGGGACTTCTGGCATTTCAATTTTTGCTAATTTTTGCTATGTGCGTTCCTGCCCCTGGCCACAAAGCGGATAGGGGGTCCAAGCTGAACTCTTGCTCTAGGGCCCATGAGCCTTTAGTTACGCCCCTGCAGCTATGCATAGGGACCCCAGCCTCTTCCTGAACCTCCTCCTCAGGGCAGTCCAAACTCTAGCTGCTCTCTCACAAGTTATCAACAGGGAGACGCTCTTGACTGTCTGCCATAGAGCATAGTGGGCTTTTCTTGCCGTCAGCGGAAACATAAACGCACCCCACTAGGTGAGGACAGTCAAGACAGAGAGGATAGCACTGAGAGGCTTCTCTGGGGCTGCAAAGAGGGGGAGTAGGAGGAACGCTGTGACCTCTGGATCCAATGCATAGTGTCAGACTCCGAAGCCACCTCCATGTCATCCGGCTGTGACAAAGAAGAGGAGTGAGCCATCCATTCCCCAATCTCATCATGTTTCTCCTCAATGAAAATGTTGCACCTTTCTGAAGCCAGGGAGAACTATGGCCTACTACTACTACTCCTATTGCTACTACTACTACTACTTCTGGCCAGATAGCTGGTGCTGTAACAACTCACAAAAAAGATTTCTCTAGTGTAAAACACAAGTTGTCAACCTACTATAAGTTTATTCCTCCCCACACCAACACTTAAACTCAGATTTTGGACTATTATTTCCGGTGTTTTCACTCGTAGTTTTAAAACAGTACTCTCTGGATTGTAAAACATGATTGCACACTTGTATTGTGGTTAATCCCCATCTCTCCCCACACCAACACTTGAACTTTGCAGGAAAGGCAGTTTCTCTGTACGGTCTAATTTAGGTTCCGTTTTGCTGATTAATGAGTCTGAGTTTGTCGAATACATTGTGGCAACTTCACAGTTTGAAGGAGGAGGAGTAATGCTATGGGGGGGGGGGGGTCGTTCATGGGTCACGCCTTGACTCCTTAGTTCTTTTGAAGGGAAATTATAATCCCCAAAAAGGTAACACATTAATAACTGCTGAAATTATATTAAGGGAAGGAGGCTCCATATTGTTATGCTTTTGCAGAAAACAACTGACTAATTGTTGAAATCAAGCTTATATGCTAAAAAAATAATAATAATAACCTTCTGGTTCTCTTTGATCCTTTTATGAAGTCTTTATGTGAAAGTCTTTCCCTTCATATCTCAACCATCTGTTGCCATTATTGTCTGTCATGTTAAAGATCTATCTATCTATCTATCTATCTATCTATCTATCGTCTATCTATGTAATCTCATATCTAGTGATATCTAGTGATATCTCGATCCTGGTCAAGTATCCAATATTTTTTGCTCTGAAACAATCCCATATAATCAGGCTTCCTCCACAGAACTTGAGGGTTCCTTCAATTTTTCGATCTGTTAGCCCTCTTTTCCCTTGTTTCTTCCAGATCCATTTGCACCCATCAGAGCCCAGTCTATTGACTTTCGTCTCATCGCTCCTAGTCGTCTGTTTCCAATTATCTACTGTCCACTGTTCGTACTTTTTTGTAAACTCAAGCTGACGCATCTTATGGCAATATTGAAGTCGAGGCTTCTTCACCTTTTTTCGGGACACCATTCCAGACTTGTGTAATGGGCGTTGGACAGTTCTTGCATGGATGTCTGTGATCTCACTATTACACTATTATTGTCGCACCAGAACTGATAGACCTTGTGATGGGCCGACTTGTTGATATTTTGCCTGGACGTCCACCTCTTGGCTTTGGAATGGATGGATGGACTTAATTTCATATTCTTCCAACTGTCATGGCCTCACATGATAAAGTTTGGCAATTTTCTTGGCCGAGATACCGCTATTAATGAGCTGGATGATGCTGTTTCTCTTTTTTGGGAAATCTTCTTCATGGATGCTTCTCAATTTGGAACAGTGACCTTTCACTTGGGAATCAATCTAATAACACACAAAGCTATTAGCAAATGTGAGAACAGGTTGTAATTTGTAGTCTACAAGGAGGAAAAGATTGTTCCACCACCAGGAACAAAACAGTAACAATGCAGTTACATGAGAAGAATCTGCAGAACTAATCATCTGCTAAATAGTCGCAAGTTCAATTTATTTATGAGATAGACGAGATGACTGTCTTTAAAATGATAGTAGTCTCACGTTCGAAGCTGTAGTGGATGGTGAGATATGGAGCCTGAAAGTCAAAAAAGCAAAATATTGTCACCCTTTCGATTGTCAGTGTATTATCTATCTATCTATCTATCTATCTATCTATCTCATGTCTATCTATCCATATGTTGCCATTATTATCGACCATGTTACAGACACAGTGCAGGTGCAGTCCAGTCACAGGTCACGCTATCTGACACTCTGCTAGGTCACTTTACATCTACCCTCTTCTCCCCCTCTTCTTGCCCCCTTTACATTGCAAATGTAAAAAAACTATCTGCTTTAATCAGTGTCTATGCTGCTGTGATCACAGGAGCTTATTAACAATCTTGTTTTTTTTCTCTTTTCCTGCGTAATCCCCATTAAGTATGACTTCCATTATTGACAGCGCCATCCAGTGCACATCTTGTCTGGTGTATGCAGTCCTGGAACAGCCGTTCGAGGGTGTATATGTTTGTTCAAATCGCACATCGAGTCTCTAAACAGGCGAGTTGCAACACTGAAAGCCACTAACAATTTGGAAAAGAGTTTGCTGCTCACTGAACAAGCACTCTATGGAACAGACATGGCTGGATGATAGCTATGACAGTGGGAATAACGGAGACATGGCTAGATGATAAGGAACTATGACTAGGCAGTTGATATAATAGGTTACAATCTGTTTATAAAGGATCGTCAAAACCGGAGAGGGGGAGGGGTCTGCCTTTATGTAAAGTCCTGTCTAAAGCCCATATTCCGAGAAGATATAAGTGTGGGACATGAACATGTGGAGTCACTGTGGGTAGAAGAAATACATGAAGGCAAAAACAATAATAAATTACTAATAGGAGTGTATTATAAACCACCTAATATACCAGACTCCACAGAAATTCTACTACTAAACGAGTTAGACGAGGCGGCAAATCATAATGAGGTGGTTATTATGGGGAAACTCCATAGATATAGACTGGGAAACTAAGACCTGTACATCTTATGAAGGAAACAGGTTTTTGGCAATAGCCAAAGACAATTACCTTTCCCAACTGGTTCAGGACCCGACTAGAGGGACGGCCATACTGGACTTAGTATTAACCAATAGACCTGACAGAACAACAGACGTGCAGGTCGGGGGACACCTGGGAAATAGTGACCATAAAGTAATAACCTTCCAATTATCCTTCAAACGAGAGTTTCTAAAGGGAGGAACAAAAATATCAAACTTCAAAAAAGCTAAATTTAGCCAACTAAGCGAGGCCATGGGCCTAACTAACTGGGACAAAGTCCTCAAAAACAAAACTACAACCACAAAATGGGAGATTTTTAAAAACATTGTAACATCTAATTGTGAGAGGTACATACCTTATAGGAATACAATGCTAAGAAACAATAAAAAACCAATGTGGATAAATAGAACCATAAAGAAAGCAATAAATGACAAAAAGAAAGCATATAAATCACTAAAACAGGAGGGGAGACAGGAAGCTCTGATAAACTATAAGGAAAAAAATAGAATATGTAAAAAACTAATAAAAATTGTCAAACTAGAGACCGAGAGATTAATTGTCAAAGAGAGTAAAACTAACCCTAAAATGTTCTTCAATTATATAAATAGTAAAAAATATAAATCTGAAGGAGTCGTTCCTCTACATAGCAATGAGGGGGGAGTTGCAGAGAGCGACGAGGATAAAGCAAAACTATTAAATATTTTTTTCTCCACTATATTCACTGAGGAAAATAAACTGTCAGATGAAATACTGAATGTAAAAGTAAATTCCCCATTAAAAGTGTCCTGTCTGACCCAGGAAGAAGTACAACAGCGACTTAAAAAGATTAAAATAGACAAATTGCTAGGACCAGATGGAATACACCCCCGTATCCTAAGGGAATTTAGTGATGTCATAGACAGACCTTTATTTCTGATATTTATGGACTCTATAATAACAGGGAATGTTCCACAGGATTGGCGCATAGCAAATGTGGTGCCAATATTCAAAAAGGGTCCAAAAACAGAGCCTGGAAATTATACGCCGGTAAGTTTAACATCTGTTGTTGGTAAACTGTTTGAAGGTTTTCTGAGAGATGCTATCTTAGAGGATCTCAACGGAAATAAGCAAATAACGCCATATCAGCATGGCTTCAATGGATGTCGTATATCTGGACTTCTCCAAAGCATCTGACATTGTACCACATAAAAGGTTAGTATATAAAATGAGGATGCTCGGACTGGGAGAAAATGTCTGTATGCGGGTGAGTAACTGGCTGAGTGACAGAAAAAAACAGAGGGTGGTTACTAACGGTACACAATTAGATATGGTCACTGTCACTAGTGGGGTACCTCAGGGGTCAGTACTGGAGGGGTCACTGTCACTAGTGGGGTACCTCAGGGGTCAGTATTGGGCCCTATTCTCTTCAATATATTTATTAATGATCTTGTAGAAGGCTTGCACAGTAAAATATCTGTTTTTGCAGATGACACTAAACTGTGTAAAGTAATTAACACTGAAGAGGACAGTTTTCTGCTACAGAGGGATCTGGATAGATTGGAGGCTTGGGCAGAGAAGTGGCAGATGAGGTTTAACACTGACAAATGTAAAGTTATGCACATGGGAAGGAATAATGCAAGTCACCCGTACATATTAAATGGTAAAACACTCGGTAACACTGACATGGAAAAGGATCTGGGAATTTTAATAAACAGCAAATTAAGCTGCAAAAACCAGTGTCAGGCAGCTGCTGCTAAGGCCAATAAGATAATGGGTTGCATCAAAAGGGGCATAGATGCCCGTGATGAGAACATAGTCCTACCACTTTACACATCGCTAGTCAGACCACACATGGAGGACTGTGTACAGTTCTGGGCTCCTGTGAACAAGGCAGACATAGCAGAGCTATCAAAATTAGGGTTATTTACTTTAGAAAAAAGACGACTGAGGGGAGATCTAATAACTATGTATAAATATATCAGGGGTCAGTACAAAGATCACTCCCATCATCTATTTATCCCCAGGACTGTGACTGTGACGAGGGGACATCCTCTGCGTCTGGAGGAAAGAAGGTTTCTACACAAACATAGAAACTGATTCTTCACAGTAAGGCCTCGTGCACACGACCGTATGTGTTTTACGGTCCGTAAATTGAGGAATTCCACATGAATCCAATAATAATCCCACATCAGCTAAGTTTCTGTAGAGAGCAGAACTGTTTTCCACGTTGCACAAATAATTATGCAAAGGCTAAAAATAATGTGATTTTCATGCATTAAATATCATTAATTTAAAAAAAATACCAAAAAGAAAAAGTGAAATTTCTTCTTAATTTTAATGCTTTTCAGAATCTGAATGAACTTAGACATTTTTCTATTTTAAAACTATTATTTTAATAAAAAAAGAAATGTAGAAAAAAAACTTGCCATAAAATGTCCTGAAATAAATATAACTCTTAAGCGTTGTTTCTGAGGGGAATGTTCTCGTTGCTTCTCCTGGAACATGACCTGATTCCTTATTGTGAAGCATGAATTATGAGCGATTATTTCTGGGGGCATTTATCTCGGTCACCTGCTGGAGGTGAGAAGGAGGTTCAATCACCGTAATTACGCACTCTGTAGTTTTGTGGATCTAATCCTGAACATGAAATGAAGATTTTCTTCGTGATTGAAAAATCCCTTGGATTTCGGGAGTCTTTGTGGATTCTCCATGAGAAAGCTTAATCCCTGCATACTGAGTAGTATATCTGTAGTCAAAATTTGTAGCTTTCAAGATCTCTGCTTGCTGAATTGAATGTCCAGTAAAAAAAAAAAAACACCACAGTTCTCTTAGATCACACAGAACCTTGTGAAGTCTTTCCCATCATATCTAAACCATCTGTTGATATAATCATCTACCATGTTAAAGTTAGATCCATCTATCCATTGGTTGCTATTATTGTCTACCATGTTACAGACACAATGGAGGTACAGTTTGTCATTTGTAACTCAGCTAGCTCACATTACATTTAGCCTTTTTTCCCCCTCTTCTTACCCCTTATAGACTGCAGAGAGAAAAACAACTTGTTTTAATTACCGCAGTGTCTATGCTGCTGTGATCACAGCACATATATCCATAGTTTGCTATTATATACCATGTTATAGACATAGTGGAGGTGCAGTCAGGCCACTGGTAATACTATCTGCAATCCTGCTAGTTAACATTACATCTACGCCCTTCTCCCCCTCTTCTTGCCCCTTTTGCACCGCAGAGAGTAAAACTACCTGCTGTAAATAGTACTTATGCTGCTGTGATCACAGGATTTTATTACAATCATGTTTTTTCTACAGATATATGATGAATTGTAAAATCTTTTTTGGGTAATGTATTCAAGTTAGCGGTGTCTATTTATCTATCTCAAATTGACGTCTATTTATCTATTATCTATATATCTATCAGTCAGCCAATTATTGCTTGAGAATCTCATCTGGTTGTTGGCACTCAGCTCATCTAAACCGAGTGTAGGAATGACAATGATTGGTTGAGCAAGTTAGAATGCAGAGTGTTGTGTAAGATCATGTCTCATACAGTTACTGCAGGAGAGCAGGCGCATAGGCAGACGTGACTGTAATCATGAGGCGACCTCTAGGTCATTCTAATTACTGTGATTCACTGATGGATTGTCATTACTGATCTGGTGAACAAGCGGAGGAGGAGGATTCTCTCATCTTCACTTGTGGGTTGTAACTCCAGTCCGTTATTACCATCAATACCCAAGATTATTTTAACTTTATTAGAACTTTAGCTATATTTATCCTCAGGAACATTTAATTGCTAAAGATGGGTTTCATGTACAGACACATGTCTGTCATATCTATCTATCTATCTATCTACAGTATCTATCTATTTCAGATCTATGTCTATCTATCTATCTATCTATCTATCTATCTATCAATCTCATATCTACTGTCTATCTACCTATCTGCATATCTTTCTATGTATCATCTATCTATTTAATATCTATCTATCTATCTATCTATCTATCTATCTATCTATCTATCTATCCATCTATTATCTATCAATCTCATATTGTCACGGTCCCTCCTGTGAGAGAGGTGAGAAGATCAGATAGACTTGCTGCACGTGAGAATATCTGACAGATCTCTCTGCTTTCCCCTATGTATGTTGCCGTTTGGCAGGATCTCACCTCTCCTCAGGTGCCGCTGGTTATCTGTGATGAGGCTGTATTTAGGTCCGCCTCACACTGCTGACCATGCGGTTGATGGTTTCTGCTTGGAGTTGCTAGAGCTTATTTGTCTTTGTTGAAATTAAACACAGCTGTCTCTATAGTCAACCTTCCTATTTGATTGCTAGAATTAGTGAAGTTGACGAATAGGTTGCAAAAACGAAGATGGAGAATACTTCGTTATCTTCGTTTTGAGGAATATGACTAGTGTTGAGCGCGAATATTCGAAAAGCGAATTTTTTTAGCGAATATCGGCACTTCGCTAATTCGCGAATATTTCGAATATAGCGCTATAAATTCGCTATTTCGAATATTCGTTTTTTTTTTTTTAGTTATATTTTTCTTTCCCTCTTCCCAACAGTAGTTCTTACCTGTCCTGAGGATTCCTGGCTTCCTGGCTGCTCTAGTCAGTGCCCATTGCCGCTACCATGTTAAAGTTAGATCCATCTATCCATTGGTTGCTATTATTGTCTACCATGTTACAGACACAATGGAGGTACAGTTTGTCATTTGTAACTCAGCTAGCTCACATTACATTTAGCCTTTTTTCCCCTCTTCTTACCCTTATAGACTGCAGAGAAAAACAACATGTTTTAATTACCGCAGTGTCTATGCTGCTGTGATCACAGCACATATATCCATAGTTTGCTATTATATACCATGTTATAGACATAGTGGAGGTGCAGTCAGGCCACTGGTAATACTATCTGCAATCCTGCTAGTTAACATTACATCTACGCCCTTCTCCCCTCTTCTTGCCCCTTTTGCACCGCAGAGAGTAAAACTACCTGCTGTAAATAGTACTTATGCTGCTGTGATCACAGGATTTTATTACAATCATGTTTTTTCTACAGATATATGATGAATTGTAAAATCTTTTTTGGGTAATGTATTCAAGTTAGCGGTGTCTATTTATCTATCTCAAATTGACGTCTATTTATCTATTATCTATATATCTATCAGTCAGCCAATTATTGCTTGAGAATCTCATCTGGTTGTTGGCACTCAGCTCATCTAAACCGAGTGTAGGAATGACAATGATTGGTTGAGCAAGTTAGAATGCAGAGGGTTGTGCAAGATCATGTCTCATACAGTTACTGCAGGAGAGCAGGCGCATAGGCAGACGTGACTGTAATCATGAGGCGACCTCTAGGTCATTCTAATTACTGTGATTCACTGATGGATTGTCATTACTGATCTGGTGAACAAGCGGAGGAGGAGGATTCTCTCATCTTCACTTGTGGGTTGTAACTCCAGTCCGTTATTACCATCAATACCCAAGATTATTTTAACTTTATTAGAACTTTAGCTATATTTATCCTCAGGAACATTTAATTGCTAAAGATGGGTTTCATGTACAGACACATGTCTGTCATATCTATCTATCTATCTATCTATCTACAGTATCTATCTATTTCAGATCTATGTCTATCTATCTATCTATCTATCTATCTATCTATCTATCTATCAATCTCATATCTACTGTCTATCTACCTATCTGCATATCTTTCTATGTATCATCTATCTATTTAATATCTATCTATCTATCTATCTATCTATCTATCTATCTATCTATCTATCTATCTATCTATCCATCTATTATCTATCAATCTCATATTGTCACGGTCCCTCCTGTGAGAGAGGTGAGAAGATCAGATAGACTTGCTGCACGTGAGAATATCTGACAGATCTCTCTGCTTTCCCCTATGTATGTTGCCGTTTGGCAGGATCTCACCTCTCCTCAGGTGCCGCTGGTTATCTGTGATGAGGCTGTATTTAGGTCCGCCTCACACTGCTGACCATGCGGTTGATGGTTTCTGCTTGGAGTTGCTAGAGCTTATTTGTCTTTGTTGAAATTAAACACAGCTGTCTCTATAGTCAACCTTCCTATTTGATTGCTAGAATTAGTGAAGTTGACGAATAGGTTGCAAAAGCGAAGATGGAGAATGCTTCGTTATCTTCGTTTTGAGGAATATGACTAGTGTTGGCGCGAATATTCGAGCGAATTTTTAGCGAATATCGGCGCCTACGCTAATTCGTGAATATTTCGAATATAGCGCTATAAATTAGCTATTTCGAGATATTCGTTTTTTTAGTTATATTTTTTCTTTCCCTCTTCCCAACAGTAGTTCTTACCTGTCCTGAGGATTCCTGGCTTCCTGGCTGCTCTAGTCAGTGCCCATTGCCGCTTCTGCCGACTTCCGTGCTCATGGAGCGTCCCCATCCATGGGAGAATCTACATATACTAAAATGTACTGTCGGATTTGAGGAATTACGTTGAAATCGCAATGCGATTAATTCAAGTTATATTAATCGCATTGCGATTTTAAACTGAGTTTATGAGCTGCAGTTTACTGAATGAGCAGCTTGCGAACATTTAATTGCTAAAGATGGGTTTCATGTACAGACACATGTCTGTCATATCTATCTATCTATCTATCTACAGTATCTATCTATTTCAGATCTATGTCTATCTATCTATCTATCTATCTATCTATCTATCAATCTCATATCTACTGTCTATCTACCTATCTGCATATCTTTCTATGTATCATCTATCTATTTAATATCTATCTATCTATCTATCATCATCTATCTATCTATCTATCTATCTATCCATCTATTATCTATCAATCTCATATTGTCACGGTCCCTCCTGTGAGAGAGGTGAGAAGATCAGATAGACTTGCTGCACGTGAGAATATCTGACAGATCTCTCTGCTTTCCCCTATGTATGTTGCCGTTTGGCAGGATCTCACCTCTCCTCAGGTGCCGCTAGGTTATCTGTAGATGGAGGCTGTATTTAGGTCCGCCTCACACTGCTGACCATGCGGTTGATGGTTTCTGCTTGGAGTTGCTAGAGCTTATTTGTCTTTGTTGAAATTAAACACAGCTGTCTCTATAGTCAACCTTCCTATTTGATTGCTAGAATTAGTGAAGTTGACGAATAGGTTGCAAAAACGAAGATGGAGAATACTTCGTTATCTTCGTTTTGAGGAATATGACGAATACATTCGTCATATCCGTCATCTTCGCTAATTCTAGATATCAAACCAATAGGAAAGTAGCGTTAAGTTAAAATCGCAATACGTGATTATTTAAATCGCATATTAATTGCGATAACTAGAATAAGGACGAATATTCAATTTCGACGAATATGAAACGAATATTCTATCGAAGTCCTCAGGGAGACGCGGCTTCCTCCATCAGGGAAGGAACCAGCTGTCTCATCTCCTGCTACCTATCCTAGGGTCGTCATTTTTAGCAGAGCATAAGGTATCCAGCGTATGAGCCTTTCCACCAACAGGATCTGTACAATGCAGCTCGTATTGGCAGGAGTTAGGGAAAGGCCTAGGGATTACTAGGAGGTCACCCTCCCTCTTCCTTAGCTTTTGAGGCCTAGACTGTTGTCTGTTGGTTGTTGTGTGTATTTGGTGTTTTCCCCTTCCCCATAACTTGTGACACACATGTATCTATCCATGTATCTCATATCTATCATCTATCTACTTATCTTTCTATCCATCCATCTAGCTAGCTATCTCATATCAAGCTATTTGTCCTACATGTAGTTGATGCTTACATCTGGGACTCTGCTTGGCTTTCTCATCACCAGCCACCACTGTGTCACTCTGTCTCTTATGCTTTACCCTTCGCTCTTGCTTGTTCAGATTAGTCGTTGTGTGCAGTACCCCAGAATAGGTTAACTGCAAATGGGTGAATTGTTGTAATGTTAAGTGAAATCTTCTGATTCACTGTGTTTTTATGCCCAATAGTATTGTATAGATAAGTTACGGTTAACACTAGAGATGAGCGAATCGAAGCTCACTAAGTGAAACTCGATCCGAATTTCAGGAAAAATTCGATTCGTACCGAAGCCGAATTTCCTCGCGCTTCGTGGTAATCGCATTTTTTCCTAAAATGGCTGCTGAACGTGCGAGGACATGGAGCAAGGAACTCTCGGAAGGCGGGATCACCAATAATGCCATGCATGCAGCCAATCAGCAGCCAGCCAGCCCTGAGATGTTACAGCCCTATAAATAGCGTCAGCCATCTTAGATTATACTAATTAACAGTGTACTTAGTGCAGGGAGAGACGTCAGCAGGCACTAGGGACAGTGCTAGGAAAGACTTGATTGTGGTGAAAAAATGATTTATAAGTGCAGGGAAAGATTATTCAAGGTGTAAGGAAGGGATAGGGAGGAATCATTCCACAGCATTTATGTAGAACAGGGTTCAGTCGGGGAGGTGACAGCCTGGGTAATAGGAACAATCCTATTACATCTTGCTGCACTGACTGCAGACCCAAATTGCCATTATACAGCTCTGTAATTCCAGCAAACCGTTCTTATTAGGGTGCAAGTGCTATTTGATACAGCCATTAACAGGGTTTATTACAAGAAAATATTTCTACAGTACGTCTTATTTGCCCTTGTGCTGTGCAGTTATATGTTGTAAAGCCCTTTTTGCCATGTATTAGTGGCAAAAGAAAAAATATATTTTCCATTCAGCGTTGCACTTATATGTTTAAAAGCCTTGTGTAGTGGAAAAGTGGAAAAAACATAAGGACCTATTTGCCGTTCAGCAGTGAAGTTATATGTGATAAAGCCCTTTTTGCCGTGTATTAGTGGCAAAATAAAAATATATTCACTGTTCAGCATTGCACTTATATGTTAAAAAGCCTTTTGTGTAGTGTAGAAGTGGAAAAAAATTAGGGCCTAATTGCCGTTCAGCGGTGCAGTTATATATTCTAAAGCTCTGTCTGCCATGTATTAGTGGTAAAAGAAAAATATATTCGACATTCAGCATTGCACTTATATGTTGAAAAGCCTTGTGTAGTGTAAAAGTTGAAAAAAATAAGGGCCTAATTGCCGTTCAGCGGTGCAGTTATATATTCTAAAGCTCTGTCTGCCATGTATTAGTGGTAAAGGAAAAATATATTCGACATTCAGCATTGCACTTATATGTTGACAAGCCTTGTGTAGTGCAAAAGTGGAAAAAAATAAGGGCCTAATTGCCGTTCAGCGGTGCAGTTATATATTCTAAAGCCCTGTCTGTCGTGAATTAGTGGCAAAAGAAAAATATATTCGCCGTTCAGCGTTGCACTTATATGTTGAAAAGCCTTGTGTAGTGTAAAAGTGGAAAACGATTAGGGCCTAATTGGCATTCAGCGGTGCAGTTATATATTCTAAATCCCTGTCTGCCGTGTATTAGTGGCAAAAGAAGAAGATATTCGCCATTCAGCATTGCACTTATATGTTGAAAAGCCTTGTGTAGTGCAAAAGTCTGAAAAAATAAGGGCCTATTTGCCGTTCAGCGGTGCAGTAATATGTGGTAAAGTCCTTTTTGCGTTATGGACCGAATTACGTAGTGGTGAAATTTTTTATGTTAAACAGGCTTTTTGGGGGAAAATCGATGGGTGATAGTAGACTTTCTTCAACATGGACCAAATTAAATTATTCTTTCATTGGTGAAATTTTTTATTTCAAACATGTTTTTTTTTGGAAAATTGATTGCTGTAAGGACCGAATTATGTAGTGGTGAAATTTTTATGTGAAACAGGCTTTTTTGGGGAAAATTGATGGGTGATTGAAGACTTTCTTCTGTATGAACTAAATTCCATTATTCTTTCATTGGTAAAAATGTTTATTTCAAACATGTTTTTTTGGGGGAAAATTGATTGCTGTAAGGACCGAATTATGTAATGGTGAAATTTTTTATGTGAAACAGGCTTTTTTGGAGAAAATTTATGGGTAATGGTAGACTTTCTTCTGTAGGAACTGAATTCCATTATCCTTTCATTGGTGAATTTTTTTTATTTCAAACATCTTTTTTTCAGGACAATTTATGGATGAATGTAGACCTCCTTTTGCTGTATGGACCGAATTATGTCGTCGTGTGTCCTGCAGTAAACATAATGAAGAAGCTGATGACAACACACCTGCTGACTTTGCCTTGCGTTTTTATCTGCTCAGTCTGCATTCGATCTCTAATGCACACAAGACAAGACAATAGAGACTCTGCTTTGGAGTCTAAGTCCAGTTTCTTAAGATCAGGAGTTCCATCAGAATTGTGCTGAAGCTGGTTGCCCCAATTTTAATTCCGGAGCATTAAACAGCGGGAAGCAAATAGAGGTGGCTGAACTCCCCAGTTCTGCATCTCTTGTGATGTCAATGTCTCCAACTATGCCCCTCTCACGATTTACAGCAAATACATTATTTTCATGTAGAGATCCAAGAATTATGTTGGAGGCATGTAGTGTATGCAAGCCATGTGCGACCCGTCTTATCACTCTCACGCTGTTCTGCACCTGGTTTGCCTGAGCGAACGGAGTCACACAGGGGAGGAACCACTCCATGTCCTTCAGCAAAAAATTTAATCCTGGCTTTCTCCGCGACAACTCAAAATCAGAACAAGGGTGACTGACAATGGGAAGAACATGGTGTCAGCGCTGCGTCAAGGAGGGCTGAGCGATGTGCTGGTTGTTAAGCGGTTCCTGAAGTCTTCCACCCATCTGCAAGACATCCTAAAAATGGCCAGGAAACTTTGCATGCACTTCAGCCACTTGTACACTGCAAAGCACACCCTCCTTGAGCTGCAGTGGCAGAACGGCATCCCACAACATCAGCAGATATGCGACATTTCCACCCCTTGGAATTCCACCCGCCATATATTGGACCGACTACACGAACAGAGAAAGGCCATAAATAATTTCTTCATGATCCAAGCGAAGAAGTACTCCCCTGTGTAACTTCGATGTCAGCCAGTGGCAGCTCATGGGTGACACCTGCCGTTTGCTCAGGCCCTTTGAGGAGACCACGTTATTTGTCAGTTGCCAGGACTACGGGATGAACAATGTCCACTGCTTCATGTCCTGGAACAGATGCTGGTAAATATGGCTGGTCAGGGGACTGAAGACGTGGCGCCTAGATCTCATGGCCACATGAGCCTTGTGGGGGCTTAACTGGAGGAGGACATTAGAGCACAAGCAATGTGTAACGAAATGGGTGGTTTTTCTACACAGGTGACAGGAGAGGAGGAGCAGGAGCAGCCAGAGGAGCTACAGGGCGATGAGGAAGACGAGACAGAGGATCCAGACACACCGTGGCAGCATGCAGTGGAGATGGAGGCAGGGAGTCCCTCCGAGTCACTTGCACAAATGTCCGATACATGATAACTTGCTTGCGTAGTGACAACCGAATTGTCACAATTCGGTAGAGGGATGACTTCTTTTTCTCCACCTTGTTGGACCTCCACCCTGCACCCTCGCTACCATTCCAAAATGAGGGCCTTTTTTACATCCGCTGAGAGGGAGGACAAACCGAACTACTACAGAGACATCCTATGTAGTCAGTTAGCCGCTGCCTATCTGTGCCATTGACCATCCTCTTGCAGGTCCTCTGCGCTCACATTCCTCTGCCATGGCTGCTGTGGCAGGGGAAAGGGGGGGGGGTAGGAGCAGTACCAGCTCCATCAGCAGCAACTTGAGTCTAAAGGCGCTTATGAGCATCTTTCTTCACCCACCTACATAAGAAACTACTCACCAGCAGCTAGACATAGAGCAGAATCGGAACCAGCAGGTGGTGGCATACTTGGAGTGCACCCTGCCAGCTGTCATTGAAGATCTGCTGGACTACTGGGCAGCCAAACTGGATTTGTGGCCGCAACTGGATGAATTTGCCCTGGAAAAGCTGTCCTGCCCGGCCAGAAGTGTGGCATCAGAGCGGGTGTTTAGTGTGTGCGGAGCCATAGTTACCCCAAGAAGAACTCACCTGTCCACCCAAAATGTGGAGAGACTGACCTTCATCATGATGAATCAGGTGTGGTTCAATCAGGATTTCCACCCACCACTGCCACATCAGACAAGATCATCCATGGTGCCACACCAACACTTCGACAAAAGAGACCGTTTTTTTTTCTGGCTACATGCCTCAGCTACTATTCTGTTGCTGCCACCTGATGCCACACATCTGATGCCAAGTGCTCCTTTTTTCACCCACCATCTTCAGCTGGTACTGTTATTGCCACCCACCTCCACATTATGTCATTGTGCCACACGATGGTCTCCTCATGCTGCTGCCACCTCCACACTATGTCACCTTGCCACTCTGTGGTCTCCTCATGCTGCTGCCAACTCACAACTCTGTCTCTGGGCCACTCTGTGGTCTCCTGATGCTGCTGCCATCTCCACACTATGTCACCTTGCCACACTGTGGTCTCCTCATGCTGCAGCGACTTCCACACTATGTCACCTTGCCACTCTGTGGCCTCCTGATGCTGCCACCACATCCACACTGTCATTGTGTCACTCTGTAGCCTCCTCCTGATGCTGACCCCACCTACACACTCTGTCATTATGCCACTGTGTGGCCTCTTGATGCTGCTGCTGCCACCTCCACACTGTCATTGTGCCACTCTGTGGCCTCCTCATGCTGCTTCAGTAATGTTTCTGAGTGCCATTAACACTTCTTTATGGCACCTTGCTACCATCTCCTATGTGCTAATCTATATCATCTAATGTACTACATGTCATCTCCTAATAATGTGCATATTCCTTCATGTAAATGGTTATGTTCATGTAATGTGTCTGGTCTACCAGCAGGTGGAAGCAAATCTGAGCAGAGATAGTTTCTCTGGAGTGGAACCTTCTAGTTCCTTCCAGCCCTCTATAGAGAGGGAGAAGTTTAGTTAGCCAGTCGGTCAGTCTAGCCTACCCCCTCCTGGGGAAAGGTTGAGTGTTGGCCCTGCCTCTGAAGTCCTTTATGGTTGCTTGTCCCCTCCCGGGCTTGATTGCCTCCCAAGCTAACAAAGCTTGAGGCCAGGGCAAGAAGTTCCTAGGATTAAGGACTAAAGTAAGAAACATACTACAGACATCTAAGCTAAGTTCCAGCAGAAAAGGAAGTATTTCCTATTTACCCAGCCAAGCATAGCAGAGCTGAGAGAGAGCTACCGTATAGTAGAGCTGAGATTGTTGCAGAGACGTGTTTACTTGCACAGTTTATGCCAATACCTGTTGATGACCAAGATAAAGTTTGGAAACTGTTTGGATTACCGTTTATGCCAGTAAAGCTGTGTTCAACGTTACTACAAAATCTGGACTCCATTTGTTCTATTTATCCATCATCCAAGTTCAACTGCTGTTTTTGCACTGCTTCGGACCACACTATGTCTGGGATCCGACCCTATCCAGGTGGGGACACCATGACATGTGTATACAACATCTACAGATATTGTAGACCACCCTGCACCACTCTGGCAATCCTACCCCTGGTTACCAACATTACCATCTACAAAGAGGACTCCATATCCTCGCTGCTTCAAGGCAGCTGGCGTCACGACAACTTGCTCTATAAGAGGGACATATTTCATAGAAACCTCCTAAGGGGCAAGGAATACCCCAGGTGTGGCCAGTGGGCTCGTTACACTTCCACTTCACAACTATGTCATAGGGCCACTCTGTGGATTTCTCATGCTGTTCCCACCCTCCCCACATGACTGGGCCACTATTTTGCCTTTCAGCCTGGATGACATCATCATTTATTTAACCCTTCTTTTGATCTGTCAGAAGCAAGGAAAAATGAGACGCACAATGGATGCTGTCTGTGTAGCAGCTGTAAGGCCTGTATGGTCCCATCAGAATTGGCTTGTGATTTGGTAGCCAAAATCAGGAGTGGGTACAAAACACAGAAGACATGCAAATATTCCATTCACGTGTTATCTCTGTTTTGGATCGACTCCTGTTTTTTTGTTGGCATTAGCAATACTATGGATTATTGAGCAAATGCTGACCGAGTGAAGGCGGATGCTCAACAGACAGGACACATTTTTCGGGGGTTATTGTTCTGATGGATTAGAGGAAGGGCAAAATAATCAGGGGTTTAAATAGAGCGCCGAGTCTCTGGATTAGAACCTTATAGGTCCATGACTTTGCCCTCCATTAGTCAGAACACTAGCACACATTAATAGAGCAGCTGAGCAATCAGCCCACCGCTAGACTCCTCCAGTATATGCCAGCTGCAGGGGAAACAGTGCATTGCATCCTGTTACTAAGGATCGTGTCAAACAGGGCATGGCTCAGCATCGCGTCTCTCCCTGCAAAGCCGTACCGAGGCTGAGTTCAGACAGGTACGTTTATTATAGATGCTGCCATAAAGTAGATATATGGATTCACGCCTAATGCACACGACTGTATCTATTTTGCAGTACACAAAATGCTGATCTGCAAAATGTGGATAAGATCTGTGTAATGTCCGTGCTGCATCCATTAACTAAATGGGTCTGTTGTCCGCATTTGCGGCAAAGAATTGAAGATGTTCTACCTTTTGCGAAATGCACATATGGATGTGGAAAGTTCACGGAAGATGTCCATGTGCTTCATGTCCTCTGCTTGGCCACAAAATGCTGTTCTCAGATCTCATTGAAGCCAATAATATTAATGATAATGACCCCATTAGTGCCGCCCAGAATTAATAATGCCCCCATTAGTTCCCCCAGTAATAGTAATGCCCCCATTAGCACCCCCCAGAATTAATACTGTCCACATTAGTGCCTTCCAATAATATTAATGCCCCCATTAGTTCCCCCCAGTAATAGTAATGCTCCCATCAGTGCATCCCAGAATTAATGCCCCCCATTAGTGCCCCCTGTTAGAATAATGACCCCCATTAGTGCCCCAGTTAGAATAATGACCCCCATTAGTGCCCCCAGTTAGAATAATGCCCCCCATTAGTGCGCCCAGTTATAAAAAAGACCCTCATTAGTGCCCCCAGTTAGAATAATGCCCCCATTAGTGCCCCCAGTCAGAATAATGCCCCCCATTAGTGCCCCCAGTAAGAATAATGCCCCCTTTAGTGTCCCCAGTTAGACTAATGCCCCTATTAGTGCCCCCAGTTAGAATAATTCCCCCATTAGTTCCCCCTTCTCTGTTTCTACAAAAAAAAAAAAACACTCACCTCCTCCATTTGCTCGCGCCACTGAACGCCCCCTGCTGACTGGAAGCTCAGGACAGGACCTGCTCTCCAGCATGAGGACGTCTCGCAGGTCCTGTCCTCCAGTCAGCAGCGCTAGCAAATGATGGAGGAGATGAGTGATTTTATTTTTTATTAACACGGCTGCATAAAGGCTGCACTAATAAGCGTTTCGCTTCGCAATGAAAGCGCTTTGTAGCAGTCCTGTTAGGAAAAAATACCGGCCAGGTGGCAACCCCAAGTCCAACATACCCCTGGAAATGTAAGCCCCACCCCAAGACCAATAAGCTCTGCCCTCACTACCGCTCCAAAACTACCAGGAAGCTCCCATAAACCTCCCATTTTGGGGTACATTTGCATAAACCCAACTTTTAGCTATTAGCCTTTGTGCTAGTATGCCACCTATTATGCCATTTTTAGTCCATGAGGAAGTGATGTCACATCATGGAACACATTTGATGTCATAATGCAGGATGTGGTCTCACTAGTGATGACATCACAAAGACATGTATCTATAAAAACCCCACCCACAGTAGTGATGTTCGAGGTGCCATGTTCGATTTCGCGATATTTCGTGAATATTCGATTGAATATTTGTCATATATTCGTCGAAATCGAATAATTATCATTATTCTATATATTGCGAATGTTATGCGAATTTATATTCGCATTGCGAATTAAACTTAGAGCTGAGTTCCTAATGGTTGCATTGCTAGAATTGACAAAGATAACGAATATCACGAATATAGCGCTATATTCTCAATCTTCGTTATATTCTAGCAAGCCAACCATTAGAAACCCAGCTCTAAGTTGAATTCGCAATGCGAGTAATTCAGGTTATATTAATCGCATGTGATTACAACATAGTCAAATTTGTGAGATCGTGATTCTCACATCCGACAGTACATTTTAGCATGGAGGCGTTCCCATGCACACGGGAAGTCGGCAGAAGCGGCAACGGGCATTGACTGGAGCGGGCAGGGAGCCAAGAATCCTCCGGACAGGTAAGAACAGCTTTTGGGAAGTGGGAAGACAACCAGAGAGCAACAAGGATAAACAACTTAAAAAAAAACCGAATATTCGAAATAGCGAATATATAGAGCTATATTCGCAATATTCGCGAATTAGCGAAGGGCCAATATTCGCTAAAAAAAATTCGCTATTCAAATATTCGCGCCCAACACTAACCCACAGTCACTTTAATGCCTTTTTCTGCTTGGCTACTTTCAAAAACTCTGTCCATCCATAGGACCATTTCCTAAGCAGAAGCTCGGAAGAAAATTATCTAAGCAGAGGCAACATCAAAATGCTATTGGTCCCCAGGACCATTTCCTAAGCGAAGGCTAGTGCCAAAGCCACTTGTTCAGAGCACATAACATCGGTATGACTTCTGGATGGTACATTCCATCTTATTTGGGGTATCTACAATCTTCTATATAACCATCTACTACAAGGAGCAATGAGCGACCGGGATCTCCTGCAGTTAGCCATTGACCAGAGCTCATGGTTGAACCAATCAGGAGATGAAGGTAAGGGGATTTTTTAGGGACTGTTAAATTGGGTGGGATATCCTATGTAGACTGTAGCTCCATCTGTATCTCCCACGCTCATTATTGCTTTCTTGTATCATAGGCTTTGCTGATGGAAAACTGAGGTCCCAAAGGATCAGAAGTTGTCCCCCGGTTGAAACTGATGATGACCACGAGAATGTCCCCTACAGGAGACAAAGATGTTTTTAAGTTTCACCACTCCACAGGTGCAATACCCCAGTACAGGGGTACCAGCAAATGTTTGGTTTGTAATGTTATTTGATGTTTGCACTTTACCAGCAGGTATGGTTGACATCAGGAATGAGGCTAACCACTCCATTCCTCCTTTCTTGGTAGGAGTGAGCTGGTCCTACTTCCTGTCAAGGGAGAGATTTTTTAGCTACGACTGTGACAACCACATCTGTCTAGACTTTGCTGCAAGTGAGGGACTACGGCTCAGACACCCATTACATTAGATAACATCCAGGCCAGTCCAAATCAAAAAAGCCTGCATTACATAGTGAACACGTACAGCCATAAGTGCCAGCTTTCAGCCGTTATCTAGAAGTTAAGGAGAGAGAAATGTGCAAGATAGCATACCAGAGGTGCCATCATCTGTCACTTTGCCAGCCACCATATCTCATTATCTGGGAAGACAAATTGCACTGTGTACAAACTTTGACTGGATGTACTCGAAATTTCTATTTTTACTTTGTAAAAAGAGACTTTTCTTCTACTTACTGCACCAATCACCAGGGCGCAATAGCCAGAGGGAGTAAACCATGACCTATCATCTCATCAAGGCCACTAATACTCCCATTCTCTCCACTGGCTCCTCATGGGCTGCACAGGCAAGAGGCAGATAGAAGCCGATCCCAAATGCCTTCAGGCGAACAGCTTCAAACTACCGGCGGCAGTCATAAAAATGTTGAGACTGAGGTGAGATCTGCGCAGAGATGGTGGTCAACCTGTGGCCATCCAGCTGTTGTAAAACTACAACACCCACCATGACCTGCTGTAGGCTGATAGCTGTAGGCTGTTCAGGCATGCTGGGAGTTGTAGTTTTGCAACAGCTGGAGGGCTGCAGGTTGAGCATGCCTGTGCTAGAGAGCCCCAACCCAGGTCTTAACCACTCCATTTGGAATTTTTTCCAGCTTCCCACAACATCATATGCAAACATTTCCATTAGAAAGTTGTGCACAAAAAGCATGAGCACTATTAGTGTGGGGGCACCCTGGGACAGTATCAGCTTTGCACAATTACTGTATGTTGTGTTGTTATGTTGTAATGTTTTCCAAGTATGTCTTTAAGAGTAGGGGTTAGGTTGAGAATTTGGCATGGTGGGGGAAGGAGGAGGGTGCAAGGAGGAGGGTGTGTTTCAATTTTGGCCTTAGACAGCAGAAAGGTTAGGTGCAGCCATGTCCCTTGCCACAAAGCTCTGACGTACTGATCGCAATATTAAATTCTTGCTCCCGGCCTGCGTCATCCCTACACTAGACATGCAGCAAGATGCGCAGGCTGCCTAGCATGCATAAACAGGGCCGCAGTGCATGTGACAGTCTTGCAGCAAGTGCGAATAGGAACCTACAGACCAGATATAGTGAGGACACGTGGTGTGGAAGACAGCCCATGCCGAGTGATTCCAGAAATGCAGGGAAGCTGCCAGAAGAGCATGGAGCCTGCCTGCAGAGGGGCGCGGGGATGGCATACGGTGTGAGTAGAGCTGAAACCTACAAGGTGTGTTGAGGTAAGAAGTTGAGGTTGAGGTTAAAGCTGAAGCTGAGGTGTGAAGGGATATTGAAGGGGGTTTGCAAGCTGAACTCTTGCACCAGAGCCTATAAGCCTTTAGCTATGCCCTTGATTGCTAGAATATGCCATCCATCTCGGATAGGAGTGGGTCCCACCTATGGGACCTGCTCTTATCTCTAGAACCAGACCCTCAAAGTGAACACAAAAAAGTGGTCCATGCACAACCAACCATCATTCTGCACTTTGGGAGTTCTGAAAATAGCCCTTCATCAGCTCAGCAATTTCCGGCAGGACCATAGTGGTGAATGGAGTGGTGGCCATGTATGCGTGGTGCGCCCTTTATTCACTGCTGCAAAACGTCGAAAAATAGTTAAAAATTCCTTCACTTCTGAAGCCCCTTTCTGGGGATAAATGCAGGCCCCAGAGCTGGGACCCGCGCCTATCTGACATCGATGGCATATACCCCTTTTAGGGCATTGTTTAGGGCAATTTTTATGCAGATTTTGTTGTTGTTTTCCACTCAAAAATCCTCTTAAAAATGTTTTTTCTCTGGGGTGCGAAACTGAATTACACAGAAAAAATAAAAGAAAATAACATTGCTTGGAAACTGCAGAGGGAACTGTGCCAAATAGCCACATCTGGATGAGCCTCTTTAAATATGGATAATCCACAAGCGGATTATGCAGCAGTGCAATCTGAAAATCAGCTGAATATGAGAGTGAGCCTCCAATTTCTGCTGTGATTCCATGGGAAATATACTAGTTGGATTATTACAGCTTGTATTTTGGCCCCAGGAACATGGCCTTGACGTCCTCGTCCTATAACTGTCATTGCAATGTACTGCTTTAACCCTTACAGAATCGGGCCTTTTTTTTTTTTTTTTTAGTTTTTGTTTTGCACTCCCTGCCTTCCCAGAGCCATAACTTTTTTATTTGTCAGTTCACATAGCCACCATTTAATATTGCATATGATGTGGTAAGCGGGAAAATAATTCCAAATGGGGTCAAATTGCAAAAAAAAGCGATTCCACTCCAATTTTACGGGTTTTTTAATTACTACGTTCGATGTAGATTAAAACTGACCAGTTACTTTTATTCTACAGGTCAGTACGAATCCGGCGATACCTAATATGTATAGTTTTTCTTGAGTTTTCAAAGTGGAAAAAAATCAATTAGATTTTTTTGTCGCCATATTTTGGCCCCTATAACTTTTTTGTATTTATGTATACAGAGCTGTATGGGGGCTCATATTTTGCGGAGCAATCTTAACTTTCCATTGATACCATTCTGGGGTGTGTATGACTTTTTGATCACTTTTTATTTAATTTTTTGAAGAAAATGAAGCAACCAAAAACGGCGAATCGGCCATTTGGACGCTTTTTTCAGTTTTGTTGTTTTTATTTATGGGGAATATATTTTAATATTTTTATACTATGGGCGTTTTTGCACATTGCGACATGATGTGTATTTATAAAAAATTTTTGTTCCTCATATTTTGGGGAAAGGGGGGTGATTTGAATTTTTATGTTTTTATTTTGTTTTTAACTTTTTAGTTTTTTTTACACTTTTTTATAGTTCCCATATAGTTCCCAGGAAACTATAACATGCAATCATCTGATTGCTATTATCATAGACTCCAATGCACTTGCATAGGAGTCTATGATGATTTTACTACTTTCCTATGGAGCCCTATTACAGGCAAGGGCTCCATAGGAAATACTATGCAGCAGCCTCATGTCATTCACGGGCTGCTGCATACACTCTCCGACTCCTCCGATCGCTGCACGGGGGAGCCGCAGCGCGGAGCTGGAGGTTTTCAGCGCGCTTTGATGCTGTGGTCAGGATTGACCATGGCATCTGAGGGGTTAAATGTCCGCGATCGGCATCACTGCTGGTTACGGACATTAGCCGCGGGTGTCTGCTATAAAAATCAGTTGGTTAAAAGATGGCTGCACAATACATCACAAACTAACAGAAGAAAAAAAAAGGGGCTCATTCCAGAAATAGGAATGAAGGAAGCTCTTAGCGCACATTTTTGATCAAAAGTATGTCGGGCCCAAGTGTCACTTCACGGCGACTTCCGCACAAGGGTCCCTAACACTACAGTTACTGCCTCTTATAGACTTACCAGTCTCCTTATTTTCAGGGCACTGCAGGAACCAGCTAAATTGCTTTTGTGCTGAGAAGTCCCAGGTACTTTGGCGTTGCTCAGTCCAAAAGAGGCGCCACTCTATAAAAATGCTATAAAAATCAGGCAGCCACCCTTGGCTATGGCACCCGCAGCATGCAGGAGCAGGCGCCATCTTTAAACACCAGCCCAGCGCCGTACATGTACAGCTCTGGTTGTGAAGGGGTTAAAGGGGTTATCCCGCGAACAATAAGCAGATTTTGGGGGATCTAACTACTGGAACCCGCATGATCCCAAGAATGAGGGGTCCTGGAATCCCCTCTCTAAATAAAGCGGTTGTGTGCATGTCCACATCAGCCCCATAGAAGTGAATGGACTTTCTTACCCTACCCCTTGCTCCTTGGGGGATCTTTATGAAGGGAGTACAACTTTTATTATTTTTGGGAATCCGTGGCTGGTGTATGATGTACTGTAGCAATAGGCAAAGAATTGGGTGTATCAGCAGGAAGGGGAGTTTGTATAGGTTTGGAAAAGGTAGGGTAGTTGCCAGAAAAGTGAGCAGTCAAGGATATCTCTGTTACAAGCTTTGTTGACACAAGTTGTGGCTGTAAGAAATCGTCATGGTTGTTAGGGTCAGATGGAAAACAATGGGAAAAGTGAACGACTCCAACTGGAGAGCATGTACTGTCAACTGCCAGTGGAATTTACTGCACTGTAATCACTTATAAGCTCTGCAGACCGCTTGTGTAGAGCGAGTATCTACCACACTATGGTCCCTGTATGGGGGTAATACTGGTCATTGTATAGTGGTCTGTTCAGTAATAGTATGGTATGATATTATTGTCACTATTTAGTGGTATTGGTAGTGGTCATAGTGTGGCATTCCCTTGGTTGGAGGCCCATTCAGGTCTCTGATGTGTCCCCGTAAAACCACCTTCCCTCCCATGCTGAACCCCTAGGTGCTCCTCTGGAATAGCTCCCCATTTGTCTGAATGAATACTCCGTGATAGAAAGTTTTCTCCAGCAACAACTGCTACAAAGCAATCATATAGCCATCCACAGCCTTCCCTTTTAAATGAGAGATTTTCATCGGACAGGGTGTGAAGGAGCACTGTCTACTTTTGAAACATTGGTGGTGGTGAAGGGTTAACTGCCTGGTAACATAACAAAGGCGGGGCTGAGTTAGAGGTCACCATAAGGGTCACTAGACCAGCATTTTCATACAAGCAAGCAGTGCAGGAAGAGACTTGTGGAGAGATGTAGAAGAATGACTCTGGAAAGAGACAAAGCACTGGTGTAAACTGTGAGACACTGCAGATTCCTGCATGTAGCTAGCTAGCAGTGGAAGTGAATGGCAATAAAGGTTTTGCGTAGATTGGGTAAAGATGAATCTGAGCACCACAGAGGAGTAGACACCAAGGGAAAGAGCACAAAAGACCTGAAGTTAAACCAGGTCTGTGACCAAGACAAGCTAGCCTGCCACCAGGTACGTACCCAGCACAGAGGTGCCTCACTTTGAACAAAACCACATGTAATACCCTGTGCTGCGAATAGAAAGGGAGCAGAACTGTGGAGTTAAATTGCAAAGTGTGTGCTGTGGTTTAAGATACTGGCAACACGTGTGCTTAAGGGTTTTCCATCAGATTAACAGAGGAAGCCATTGCTGGGTGGGTTGCTAATTTCCAGGTGGTTGCTCCACAAGTAGACAGGGTAGGGTGAGTATAACAATAAGTACAATATTACAAACCTGGTGCAGCATTCATTCTACCATTGAGCTACTACAGTATGTAAGCATCAGTAGAGCACATTGAATTACATGGATCCTCTGCTATTGGACAAATCGTAAGTGATCGGCGACATCTGTTTGCTGTGAATATCAGGCTCTTCTGTACATATCATTAACATCACTGTGGTTTGTTCAGCAATTGAATTAAAGGTTACACAGGGTGATTCAAAAAGAATGGTGCGAAATTACAGCCCCGGTATTCATAACAGAGAACATAACACAATCTGATTAACATGGAAAGACACACTATCTGTCCAAGTTTTATCTATACGCTACAATTGTTCAATGTGAGCTCCACTGGTGACACGACAGATGTCTAGGCGGTAGTCCAGTTCTGTCCGGATGCTTGCCAGCATTTCCTTGGATATGGACTACACTTTTCCATGGATTCGTTGTCTCAGGTTGTTCAGATCCTATGGCTGGGGGGAAGGGGTCAAATACACTGAGTTCTTGATGTAGCCCCACAAGAAGAACTCCCAACGTGTTAGATCTGGTGATCATGGAGGCCGGCGCAGCATTGGGGAATAGTTTATTCCATCGCGGCCAATCCAACGTTACTGTAGAGTTCCATTCAGGCATCAGTGAAGATCCAAATGGAAATGAGAAGGAGCGCCATCCTGCTCATAGACTATGTTTGGCAGATCTTACTCTTTCTGTGGCAAAAGCCATTTCTTTAAAATTTTCAGGTAGGAGTGGCCATAGATGGAGAAGGGACCATAGACTTTGGCCCTGCTCATTGCACAAATTTCCCACTGAGGTGAAAGGCAGCCTGTCAGCAAATGTGTCCTCTTCCAGTTGGTCCCGCAAGTCAATGCAAAAGTCACAGTGCTTCAGTGTGTCGTCCAGTTTCAGGCCCAGAAAAATCGGTAATCTGTATGGCTTAGAACGCATACCTTTTTTAAGAAATGCCATTTCATGGTTTGTCCACGCTAAAAAAATACTGCACACGCTTCAAGCGCTTGTTAGTTACTACTTCAGTAGGTAATATTCAAGATGATCCTGTTTTGTCATAGTGCAAGCAGCGTTAGCTTTTAGCTTCCAGGCCCCAGTAAATCAAAGAAAAGGAATAACTGCAGCACTCCATGTTGTTCTCAAACAACAGATACAACGTTATTAACCAAGTGTTGCAACGTTTTGATTTCGGACAGTCTTTTTCAGGATAGTTGAAACGTTTAAAAGCTTGGTGAATAAAGATGTATCTGCTGGTTGAAGACGACATGGAGTTCTCTAGTTATTCCTATTCTTTGATATATTGTGCTTAGTTGCACTTGTAGTTTCATACTAGTCAGCCTGGTCAACTTTCTAGGACTGTGCTCGTAAATGGCCTGAATCCTATTCACTGTCTCTTCCGAAGTCTTTGGGTGGCTTTTTAGGGTAGAGGAAAAAGTGTGGTCAAAGCCAAGCTGAGGTCAAGACAAGCAGAGTTCATGCAACACAGTAAAACAAGCAACAGGTCAGGGCAAGTGGCACAGAATCAATACGGTAATCAGGCACAGGTCAGAACACAGGAAGCCAGAAAACATACAAGTCGAATCCTTCACAGGAACTAGGCAAGCTAGGAACCTTATTGCTCATGCACCTAGGGTACACAGTCATATATACCCCAGGGAGTCTCTTTAATAGGCTAGGGATATATTTACCCATGTATGCACTGGCCTGTTAAGAGCTGGGAAGAGTGACCATGCCCTATAGGAGTTCAGAAAAACAGGAGGCAGGAGCAGCGACAAGTGACATGGATTGCAGCAGGAAAGGTGAATACTCTGGTGACCATGACCACCGGGAAAGGAAAGATGCCAGCTCATGTAAACTGCTGCCATTTCATTCACAGAATAGGGGACCCCACCAGTCATGAGAACAGAGGCCCTGAATACCCCGTTTGAATGCAGTGGAGGTCACACGTGTACACTAATACTTCATTCTCAGCCAGTGGCACTGAAGGAGATAGTAGAGTGCAGAGCATTGCTATTTCTGCCAGTCCCATTGAAAGTGATTGAAGTTGTCGTGACCACCGTTTTTGGAAATGATAAAGTATTGCCCTTCCCCCAGAGACAGAAAAAAGTGATGGGAGAGATGCATACACAGCCTCTGCCGCATTTATAGTATATAGCATTAATATCCTGCATTATCTATACCTCCTACAGTGCAACAGAGCTGTCATACAGTCTACCGCCCTCTAGTGATAATGAGATGACTCTGTGCACACTGCCCCAATCTATACAGCAAAGCAGACAAGTGAGCTGCAGAAAACAGGAATTGGCAACCTATTGTGACTTCCCTAGTGGTCAAAATGAAATTGGAATATGTCAGGATTTATAAGGTCAACAAAAAGAAAATATTCATACTAAAAACCTGATTTGAATAATATGAAATGTTCTTTTGATGCAATCCCTTTATAAGAAAGAGAAGAAGAGGATGATCAGCAATAAGACGGAAAGAGGTAGTCACAGAATCCATGGGGACATCATCAAGAGACTTGAAGACCCAAGAAGAAACTAGAACATCCTGGTGGAGTAGCATTAAGAGGGTGACCAGGTGTTTGAAGGTTGGAGGAACTTGGCCAGCACCAACGTCAATGCAAATATCAATACTCCAAATAAATGTAATCACCCTTAACTGCGCCAACAAAGACAAAACAAGCAGATAATTACGAGCTGATATTTGTGAAGGTCACAGTAACTGCATTTTCATTTCAGGCTTTTGATTAGCAGACATTTAGCAGATCTGATCCCCGTTGTGGGCCACGCCACCTGACTTATTCACTGTGCGGAGGGGTAGAACGTAATACTGATAAATTACAATATGTTGGACAAGTGGGGATCCATCCGGAAAATGTATGTAAGCATCGGATTCAGATACTCCATCAAAAGAATTGGATATTATTGTAAATGAAAAGCATGATGACATTTTCCCTGAGACCTGTCATGGGGATTGCGTTAAAGGATCGTTTTTCTAATTGGTCTTTATGAAGAGAATTTGGAAGCAGTTCAGCCAGAAATTCCATCTAAGTTAATACAACCGATTGCAGTAATGCCTTTGTCAAGCCTCGACTGGGGAAATGCTTCCCTTTATTAGATTAAATGTAGATGGAAGGTATTCCCTATGGGTCGTCCAAATTCATTGCTTATTCTTAAATATGGCGCCCAGGGGAAGCGTTATCCTGCGAAACTTTAAATTATTATTTCTCGTACAAGATGAGCATCAATGGGTAGAGATGCAGTCAAATTTTTCTTGGAATGGGCCAAATATTCTTGGAAAAAGTTGAGAAGCTTCCAGTGCCTCCAGGGTCTGGGTGCCTCAGGGGGCTCAACTCATAAGAGAACCAAGTATTACAATGGCACATGGGAGGCTGAGGTCCAAATACAGATTTTGGATTAGGGACCGGAAGAGTTCATCTATTACTCTGGATCTGTCAGTTTTGTACCATATATTTGGGGTGTTGTCTAATCTAGGGTGTAACGCTGGCCGGCAGGTAAACCTATCATACAGGTGTGCTCGTAGCTATATTACTGCTTTAATGCTGCAGTTGGAGGTTGGGTAAAGAATTTAATTGACTCTCTTGTGGGGACCTTTTTCAGGCTCTTGAAGGGCAACAGCCAGTAGGATCAACCCCATTAAATCAGGTATAATGCTTGCTAGGGTTGACCCTTCTAAATAAAATTATATCTGTCTTCTGAAAATCTGTTGCAGTGTTTCCAAGAAAAACTGAGGGGTGGAGTCTAGTCCTGCAGTGCACCTCAGGTTTCCAGTGCAAGCCACACCCCTCAGTGCACTGAAGCCCTCCTCTGCATAAAGAATAAGTATTTTTTTTTTCAGTAACACCACAACCAATTTTCCTAAGACAGGTATCATTTTAATCAAAAGAATCAACCCTACCAAACAGTAGGCCTGATTTAATAGAGTTCATCCTACTAACAGGTGCTCTTTAAATGTGTTCACTATGTGAGCCTAGATTCAAAAACATAACCTCCTTCATATAGTTTTCTTTAACTCGCCTACATATTTTTGGGTCTAACTCTTGGTTTGCAGTGGCTACTTGGCTGGTCTCCACTGGAGGTTAGGATACTTCTTCATGATGGTCTTTGGGGACCTAAGATATGGCAAGTTCTCACTTGTGCAACTATTTTTTTACGAGTCTTGAAAAACTGAATGATCTGTGTTTATGCATCTTCTGATTATTTGAAGATGAACTGAAATTGTAATCATAGTCTGTCACAAAGATCGTGATCGCCAAACAGTGTGCTGTCTTCTCGGCGCTAGAGTTCGGCACATCGCAAATCAGGTTGAAAGATTACTGGGAGGGGCTGGAGAAGACCCAGCGGTCATGGTCAATATCGGAACCAATGGCATAGTTAGAGGTAGGTGGAGAGTCCTTAAAAATGATTTCAGGGATTTAGGTCAAAAGCTTAGGGCAAGGACCTCAAAAGTAGTATTTTCTGAAATACTGCCTGTACCACGAGCCACACAAGAAAGGCAGCGGGAGATTAGGGAGGTTAACAAGTGGCTCAAGAACTGGAGTAGGAAGGAGGGGTTCGGGTTCCTGGAGAACTGGGCCGACTTCTCTGTTGGCTACAGGCTCTACCGTAGGGACGGGCTGCACCTCAATGGGGAAGGGGCAGCTGTGTTGGGGAGAAAGATGGCTAGAAGGTTGGAGGAGTGTTTAAACTAGGGACTGGGGGGGAGGGTAATTATGTTATAGGAGGGGAAGATAGTGCAGATAGAGACCGGGGGCAAGGTAGTGTGTCTGGGGAATGGAAGGGGGGACTAGAACAGCTCAGAATGAAAGATGTAGGGTAAAAAATACACATAAACCTCTCAAATGTATGTATACTAATGCCAGAAGCCTGACTAACAAAACTGGGGAAGAGGAATTAGTGATGTGTGAGGAGGATTATGACATAGTGGGAATAACTGAGACATGGCTGGATGATAGCTATGACAGTGGGGATAACTGAGACATGGCTGGATGATAGCTATGACTGGGCAGTTAATATAAAAGCTTACAAACTTACAATCTGTTTAGAAAGGATCGTCAAAACTGGAGAGGTGAAGGGGTCTACCTTTATGTGAAGTCCTGTCTAAATCCCGTAATTCGAGAATACATCTCTGAGGGACATGAACATGTGGAGTCACTGTGGGTAGAAATACATGTAGCAAAAAACAATGATAAATTACTAATCGGAGTTTATTATAAACTACCTAATATACCAGAGTCCACAGAAAATCTATTACTAAACGAGATAGACGAGGCGGCAAATCATAATGAGGTGGTTATTATGGGGGACTTCAACTACCCAGATATAGACTGGGAAACTGTACATCCCAAAAAAGGAAACAGGTTCTTGGCAATAGCCAAAGACAATTTCCTTTCTCAACTGGTTCAGGACCCCACTAGAGGGACGGCCATACTGGACTTAGTATTAACCAATAGACCGGACAGAACAACAGACGTGCAGGTCGGGGGACATCTGGGAAATAATGACCAGAAAGTAATAACCTTCCAATTATCCTTCAAACGAGAGTTTCTAAAGGGAGGGACAAAAATACCAAACTTCAAAAAGGCAAAATTTAGCCAACTAAGCGAGGCCATAGGCCTAACTAACTGGGACAAAGTCCTCAAAAATAAAAATACAACCACAAAATGGGAGATTTTGAAAAGCATTGTAAAAGCTAATTATGAGAGGTACATACCTTATAGGAATAAAAGGTTAAGGAACAAAAAGAAACCAATGTGGATAAATAGAACCGTAAAGAAAGCAATAAATGACAAAAAGAAAGCATATAAATCACTATAACAGAAGGGGAGCCAGGAAGCTCTGATAAACTATAAGGAAAAAAATAGAATATGTAAAAAACTAATAAAAATTGCCAAACTAGAGACCAAGAGATTAATTGCCAAAGAGAGTAAAACTAACCCTAAGATGTTCTTCAATTATATAAATAGTAAAAAATATAAATATGAAGGAGTCGGCCCTCTACATAGCAATGAGGGGGGTGTTGCAGAGAGCGATGAGGATAAAGCAAAACTACTAAATATTTTTTTCTCCACTGTATTCACTGAGGAAAATAAACTGTCAGATGAAATACAGAATGTAAAAATAAATTCCCCATTAAAAGTGCCCTGTCTGACCCAGGAAGAAGTACAACAGCGACTTAAAAATATTAAAATAGACAAATCACCAGGACCGGATGGCATACACCCCCGAATCCTAAGGGAATTAAGTGATGTCATAGCCAGACATTTATTTATGATATTTACGGACTCTATAATAACAGGGAATGTTCCACAGGATTGGCGCATAGCAAATGTGGTGCCAATATACAAAAAGGGTCCAAAAACAGAGCCTGGAAATTATAGGCCGGTAAGTTTAACATCTGTTGTTGGTAAACTGTTTGAAGGTTTTCTGAGAGATGCCATCTTAGAGGACCTCAACAGAAATAAGCAAATACCGCCATATCAGCATGGCTTCATGAGGGATCGGTCATGCCAAACAAATTTAATCAGCTTCTATGAGGAGGTAAGTTCTAGACTTGACAGCGGCGAATCAATGAATGTCGTATATCTGGACTTCTCCAAAGCATTTGACACTGTACCTCATAAAAAGGTTAGTATATAAAATGAGGATGCTCGGACTGGGAGAAAATGTCTGTATGTGGGTAAGTAACTGGCTGAGTGACAGAAAACAGAGGGTGGTTATTAACGGTACACACTCAGATTGGGTCACTGTCACTAGTGGGGTACCTCAGGGGTCAGTACTGGAGGGGTCACTGTCACTAGTGGGGTACTTCAGGTGTCAGTACTGGAGGGGTCACTGTCACTAGTGGGGTACCTCAGGGGTCAGTACTGGAGGGGTCACTGTCACTAGTGGGGTACCTCAGGGGTCAGTATTGGAGGCGTCACTGTCACTAGTGGGGTACCTCAGGGGTCAGTATTGGGCCCTATTCTCTTTAATATATTTATTAATGATCTTGTAGAAGGCTTGCACAGTAAAATATCAATTTTTGCAGATGACACTAAACTGTGTAAAGTAATTAACACTGAAGAGGACAGTTTTCTGCTACAGAGGGATCTGGATAGATTGGAGGCTTGGGCAGAGAAATGGCAGATGAGGTTTAACACTGACAAATGTAAAGTTATGCACATGGGAAGGAATAATGCAAGTCACCCGTACATACTAAATGGTAAAACACTCGGTAACACTGACATGGAAAAGGATCTAGGAATTTTAATAAACAGCAAATTAAGCTGCAAAAACCAGTGTCAGGCATCTGCTGCCAAGGCCAATAAGATAATGGGTTGCATCAAAAGGGGCATAGATGCCCGTGATGAGAAAATAGTCCTACCACTTTACACATCACTGGTCAGACCACACATGGAGGACTGTGTACAGTTCTGGGCTCCTGTGAACAAGGCAGACATAGCAGAGCTGGAGAGGGTTCAGAGGAGGGCAACTAAAGTAATAACTGGAATGGGGCAACTACAGGACCCTGAAAGGTTATCAAAATTAGGGTTATTCACCCTAGTAAAAAGACGACTGAGGGGAGATCTAATAACTATGTATAAATATATCAGGGGTCAGTACAGAGATCACTCCCATCATGTATTTATCCCCCGGACTGTGACTGTGACGAGGGGACATGCTCTGCGTCTGGAGGAAAGAAGGTTTGTACACAAACATAGAAAAGGATTATTCACGGTAAGAGCAGTGAGACTATGGATTATTTGCGGTAAGAGCAGTGAGACTATGGACTCTTTACTATATGAGCAGTGAGACTATGGATTCTTTACGGTAAGAGCAGTGAGACTATGGACTCTTTACTGTAAGAGCAGTGAGACTATGGACTCTTTACAGTAAGAGCAGTGAGACTATGGACTCTTTACAGTAAGAGCAGTGAGACTATGGACTCTTTACAGTAAGAGCAGTGAGACTATGGACTCTTTACGGTTAGAGCAGTGAGACTATGGAACTCTCTGCCTGAGGAGGTGGTGATAGTGAGTACAATAAAGGAATTCAGCAGGGGCCTGGATGCATTTCCTGGATGACACTAAACTGTGTAAAGTAATTAACACTGAAGAGGACAGTTTTCTGCTACAGAGGGATCTGGATAGATTGGAGGCTTGGGCAGAGAAATGGCAGATGAGGTTTAACACTGACAAATGTAAAGTTATGCACATGGGAAGGAATAATGCAAGTCACCCGTACATACTAAATGGTAAAACACTCAGTAACACTGACATGGAAAAGGATCTAGGAATTTTAATAAACAGCAAATTAAGCTGCAAAAACCAGTGTCAGGCATCTGCTGCCAAGGCCAATAAGATAATGGGTTGCATCAAAAGGGGCATAGATGCCCGTGATGAGAAAATAGTCCTACCACTTTACACATCACTGGTCAGACCACACATGGAGGACTGTGTACAGTTCTGGCCTCCTGTAAACAAGGCAGACATAGCAGAGCTGGAGAGGGTTCAGAGGAGGGCAACTAAAGTAATAACTGGAATGGGGCAACTACAGGACCCTGAAAGGTTATCAAAATTAGGGTTATTCACCCTAGTAAAAAGACGACTGAGGGGAGATCTAATAACTATGTATAAATATATCAGGGGTCAGTACAGAGATCACTCCCATCATGTATTTATCCCCGGACTGTGACTGTGACGAGGGGACATGCTCTGCGCCTGAGGAAAGAAGGTTTGTACACAAACATAGAAAAGGATTATTCACGGTAAGAGCAGTGAGACTATGGATTATTTGCGGTAAGAGCAGTGAGACTATGGCCTCTTTACTATATGAGCAGTGAGACTATGGATTCTTTACGGTAAGAGCAGTGAGACTATGGACTCTTTACAGTAAGAGCAGTGAGACTATGGACTCTTTACTGTAAGAGCAGTGAGACTATGGACTCTTTACAGTAAGAGCAGTGAGACTATGGACTCTTTACGGTTAGAGCAGTGAGACTATGGAACTCTCTGCCTGAGGAGGTGGTGATAGTGAGTACAATAAAGGAATTCAGCAGGGGCCTGGATGCATTTCTGGAGTGTAATAATATTACAGGCTACAGCTACTAGAGGGAGGTCGTTGATCCAGGGAGTTATTCTGATGCCTGTTTTTTTCCCTTAAGTGGGGAAAATTGGCTTCTGCCTCACAGGTTATTTTTTGCCTTCCTCTGGATCAACTTGTAGGAAAAAGGCCGAACTGGATGGACAAATGTCTTTTTTCGGTCTTATATACTATGTTACTATAGTCACAGAGTCAAAGGTACAGATGGCTGATGTAATATTAAAGGGGAACTGGTTTTAAAAGAAAATTGGACAACTCTAGGGATCAACCCACAATAAAGAACTGGTAAGTATTCTCCTGGTACATCTAGCCTGACCCCTGCCGACTGGAAAGTGAGGAAAAATCCTGGAGATAAGTCATCAATATCAGGAGCCCGGAAAACACTTTTTAAATATGACCATAAAACAATTCAGCAAAAAAATTAAGTTGAGCGGACACTTGGAAGTTTGGGTTCGACGGATTCGGCCGAACTTCACAAAAAAGTTCAGGTTCGGGATCCAAACTTAACCCGAACTTGACCCCGAACTCCATTGAAGTCAATGGGGACCCGAACTTTTGGGCACTAATATGGCTGTAAAAAAGTCCTGGAAAGGGCTAGAGGGCTGCAAAAGGCAGCAAAATGTTGGTAAGTGCACTGCAAACAAATGTGGATAGGGAAATTACTTAAAATAAAACAAATTAAAATTAAGTAGGAGGTTGAGGAGGTGTCAGGTGGGAATGTCATCAGCAGCTCGTCTACCAGCATGTGTTTGTAGTCACGCATCTTTCGATCATTAACAATGGAACAGACGATTTTTAAAAATGCAGGCCCCTGTCATCCAGGAAGAGGAGTGGTTTATTCACAGCAAAACGGGGTTAATGTCACCCACCAATGAAACAGGCGATTTTTTGAAATGTAGGCCCCTAGCACCCAGGCCGAGAAGGGGTTAATTCAAGAAAAAAAGGGGGTTCATGTCATCCACCAATGGAACAGACGATTTTTAAAAATGCAGGCCCCTGTCATCCAGGAAGAGGAGTGGTTTATTCACAGCAAAACGGGGTTAATGTCACCCACCAATGGAACAGGTGATTTTTATAAATTTAGGTCCCTGTCACCTATGCAGAGCAGGGGTTTATTCACGGCAAAACGGGGTTCATGTCACCCACCAATGGAACAGGCGATTTTTAGAAATGTAGGCCCCTAGAACCCAGGCCGAGAAGGGGTTAATTCAAGAAAAAAAGGGGGTTCATGTCATCCACCAATGGAACAGACGATTTTAAAAAATGTAGTCCTCTGGCAACCAGGCAGAGGAGGGGTTTATTCACGGCAAAACGGGGTTAATGTCACCCACCAATGGAACAGGTGATTTTTATAAATTTAGGTCTCTGTCACCTATGCAGAGCAGGGGTTTATTCACGGCAAAACGGGGTTCATGTCACCCACCAATGGAACATGCGATTTTTAGAAATGTAGGCCCCGAGAACCCAGGCCGAGAAGGGGTTAATTCAAGAAAAAAAGGGGGTCCATGTCATCCACCAATGGAACAGACAATTTTAAAAAATGTAGTCCTCTGGCAACCAGGCAGAGGAGGGGTTTATTCACGGCAAAACGGGGTTCATGTCACCCACCAATGGAACAGGCGATTTTTTGAAATGTAGGCCCCTGGTACCCAGGGAGAGGAGGGGTTAATTCACGGCAAACCAGGGTTATTGTCCCCCACCAATGGAACAGGCGATTTTTAGAAATTTACGTCCCTGGCTCCCAGGCAGAGGAGGGGTTAATTCAAAGAAAAACGGGGTTCATGTCACCCACCAATGGAACAGACGATTTTTTAAAATGTAGGCCCCTGACACCCAGGCAGAGGAGGGATTTATTCACGGCAAAAAGGGTAATATTGCACCCAACAATTTAAAAGAAGATTTTCCGCATTTTCGGTCACTGTCACCTATGCAGAGCAGGGGTTTGTACCTGACAAAAATGGTAATGTTGCACCCAACAATTTAAAAGAAGATTTTTCAAATTTTCGGTCCTTGTCACCTATGCAGAGCAGGATTACTTGACAGCAAAAAATTGGAATATGTCAACCCCTGAGGCCGCAAAGGTAATTCCTGGCCTTAAAAAATATGATTTTTCCACCACCCATGAATAACATGGATTTCAGTGGTATATTTTGGGGTGTAGGACCTCGTTCTCAACATCATCTTCCACCCAGTCTTCACCCCTGCCCTCCTTGCCGGTCTGCACACAGCAGAAAGCCGCAGCATTTTGCACCTGTGTTTCGTCATCATCAAAGATGTGCTGCGGTGGTCTTCCCATGTCCTCATCCTCAAACCTAAGTGGTTGGGCATCCATGCACTCAATCTCTTCCACTTCTGCTGCAGGGCTATGGTTATGGCCAGTGTTGTATCTTGGTTTTGTTCTGCCCTAATCGAGACTAAACTCAGGCACCCCCTAATAAAAAATTGACCCACCACTTCCTGTCAAGTCCAAACCCCTTCCACTGTAAACCTTACCCCTTCCTCTTTAGGCTCCACCCTTTCCTGTTAGAGCTTCACATCTTCCTTTCTGTATTTAAAAGTAAATAACGAAGGCCAATATTTTGTGCTTTCTGTACCAAATTTTGCATCTATTATTTAAAGAAAATCTTTAGATCTAATAATATAAAGTGTAAATTCAACCACTTTAGAAATATCAGTCATCCATTATCCACAGATCCCCCTCCACATAACAATGCCATCCACAGATCCCCCCTAAACAGTGCAATCCACAGATCCCCCTCCCCATGACAGTGTCATCCACAGATTCCCCCCCCCATAAAAGTGCCATCCACAGATCCCCCCATAACAGTGCCATCCACAGATCCCCCACCCATGACAATGCCATCCACAGATCCCCCCCCATAACAGTGCCATCCACAGATCCTCCACCCATGACAGTGTCATCCACAGATCCCCCATGACAGTGTCATCCACAGATCCCCCTTCATGACAGTGCCATCGACAGATCCCCTCCCCATGACAGTGTCATCCACAGATCCCCCATAACAGTGCCATCCACAGATCCCCCTATAACAGTGCCATCCACAGATCCCCCACCCATGACAATGCCATCCACAGATCCCCCCATAACAGTGCCATCCACAGATCCTCCACCCATGACAGTGTCATCCACTGATCCCCCCCATGACAGTGTCATCCACAGATCCCCCCTTCATGACAGTGGCATCGACAGATCCCCCTCCCCATGACAGTGTCATCCACAGATCCCCCATAACAGTGCCATCCACAGATCCCCCCATAACAGTGCAATCCACAGATCCCCCCATGAAAGTTCAATCCACAGATCCCCCTTCCCGCCGCTCACAGGATTATACATTTATTAACTGTAATCTTTAACTTTAAATGAGCGCTTATCTTTTAACAGGTATCGTATCTCAGCTCGGTAACAGGCAGTGCGGGCGACGCCACTCACTGACGTCACGCTCCTGCGCCGCCTAGAGGGACGAGCAGGCACGTGACATCAGTGAGAGAGCGTCGCCCGCACTGCCTGTTACCGGAGCTGAGAGTACGATACCCTGTTAAAGAGATAAGCGCTCAATACATATTACACTTAATAAATGTATAATCCTGTGAGCAGCAGGGCCCTGTATATTCTAACCCCCAGGCAAGCGTCCCCGTCACCATGGGAACGCCTGGGGGTTAGAATATACCATCGGATTAGAGTTTTTACGATCATACTGAGATTGTGAAAACTCAGATCCGATGGTATATTCTAACCCCCAGGCAAGCATCCCCGTCACCATGGGAATGCCTGGTTGGAGGTTAGAATATAATTTCTAGTGTTAGAAAGTCGTCTTTATGGTAAAATACGGTAACTATCACTAAGCAAACACGGCATTGGCAAGTGCCGCCCTAGGCAAATGCCTTGTTTGCGAGTCATGATAGATACAGCCCTGGTTATGGCCCTGGGAAACCCTGCCTGCAGAGTCATCAAAAAGCATAAGAGACTGCTGCATGACTTGGGGCTCAGATTGCTTGGCTGATTTGCAAGGGGGTGAGGTGAAAGACTGATGGGTATGGGCTGCAGGTGCCAACTCTGAGCTTTCAGCAGTGGGAGACAATGTTATGGTACTGGAGCCACTGTCAGCCACCCAATCTACTGTCGCCTGTACTTGTTCTGGCCTCACCATTCATAGAGCGGCATTCGGGCCTACCAAATAACGCTGCAGGTTCTGTCGCCTACTCGCACCTGTGGAAGGTGTTTCACTTGGACCTGTAGTTGGCGCTGAACGGCCACGTCCTCTCCCAGCAACAGAAGCTCCACCAACAACACCACGACCAGGGCCAAGTCCCTTATAGAGGGTTATAGATGGTTTATCTCAGATGTCAATTTAATTGCCAATAGTCAACAATTAAGTTCACTAACAGGAAGGCAGTGCCCGTGTCATAAACAGAATAAATTGCTTTAGGTCACACAACAGTGTAACGGAGCAATTCAATACAATTACTTCACTATCACCAAAAATTTCCAACCAACAATGTAACAGCAGAAGTTAACGATTTAATCGGACTGTCGGAAATGCAGCGTACACCGCTAATGTGCTATCTACCACAAAACCGGTGTGTTTGCGACCAACCATGTAAATGCGGAGTTCAAAAGGTTCCTTAAAATGACTGAAATACAGGGTCGGCCTCAGATCTGTTATGTAGCACAAAACCAGTGTTTTTTGCAACAAACGACACAAATGCAGTGTGTCACTGCTAAATTTTAAAATAGGTTTTTGTGCTATGTATGCAAACGTTCTCTGCAGAACAACAGTACGGGTTTATTTCCCCCAAATGCAGGAATGCAGTATGTCACTGCTAAATGTTAAAATAGGTTTTCCAGCGTTGAATGCAAACGTGCTCTGTGGTACAACAGTAAAGGTTTATTCCCCCAACTACAGAAATGCACTATGTAACCCCAAAATCATAAAATAGGTAATGTAGGAGGACTTGACCTGCCAGAAAAAAAGAATTTTTCATCCACTGAGCTACAAAAATAATTAGACTGATGTCCCTGGCAGGCTGACACACATGCAGGTCACATGCAGTTCCAAGGACACTGCAGTTGCTAAAATGGCCACCGACCCCCACCTTAGTAACAGATGGATTCAAAATTATTTTGCAGTATCACTGGGCTCAGGGCTGGGTACAAATATGTAGCATAGCACCCTCAATAATTGCTGTAGTTTGAAGATTTCACACCACCAAGTTCAACGGATTTCTTCCCTAATCTGTCCCTGAGAGCACCAGCAGCAGCCTGTCCCTACACTGAGAGCAGCAGAGTGACGTGCGGCGCTACGTGACTCCAGCTTAAATAGAGGCTGGGTCACATGCTGCAGTGGCCAATCACAGCTATGCCAATAGTACGCATGTCTGTGATGGCTTCTTAGGGCAAAGTAGTGAAACGCTTGTTGATTGGCTGACCTGCAGCCTTTCAAAAAGCGGCAAGAAATCGCTGAACAACGAACCCAAACTTTTACGGAAATGTTCGGGTCCGGGTGCGAAAAACCATAATGTTCAGTACGAACTCGAACTTTACAGTTCGGGTTCGCTCAACCCTACTTAAAAAGCATCTAATACAAAGTGAATGACTACAGGAGAGGACATCTCACCATGTAAATGTCTCACAACCATCTCACAATGTAAATTCCACAAAACATGTTCTTCAAAAAATCTTTAATGGATTAGGAATAATTATTCAATAAACTTCACATATCTGTTGACCGGGAGGAGTTTTCCATCCACTTGGAGATTCCCTGCCCATTGGTTTTTGTTTTCATAAAGTTTGAAAACAACTGGAGGGTGGCATGTGTCTCCTTCAACGTCTCGTAAAACATTATGGACATTACTGTCAACTTCAGTTTGGGAAAGGGAGGGGGACCCTATTACAATACTCTCTGCTTCAAGCAGCAGAATTAATAGAATTGCCCATGGGTGACACAACAGATAGAGGAAGTCATTTTCTCTTCTATCTACAGATTCCTTCTCTTTGTCATTCTGTTTTCGATACATGGGAGGAAATTAAATAAGAAAAATATCCAGACTTATGGTTTAATAAAGATATATGGGAATCAGTTCTATGGCTTCTCAATAAAACATAACATATACAAGGTATAAAACATAAAACTGAGAACATAAGTCAAGGAGTACATTTCTTTTCATCAAGTACAATATACTAAGAATTCAAGGATAAGAGCATTCGATAAACAACATAGTACAAGGCCAAAAGCGGCACTAGCAACAGGGAAGGAAAAGAATTGGGAAATTTTAACTATTTAACAATCAATATATTTCATTTTGAGCCAGACAAGGCTTGACTCCTACTACACAACCCAGACATTCAGTCATTGTCTTGCTCCTTGCTTCTTCAAAGTTCTCATTTGGTACTTGTAGTCCAACTTTCTGGTTCTGAGTGACCCCTCTTCTAAGCATGTCATCATCTGGCTTGTGGGAACTGGATTGCTCTCTTGGTGACAACCCTTGACTCCATTCTTGACTTTACTTCTACCGAGATGTTCCTAACATCATACCCTCACCAAGCAGCGACTGGCCTCCTCAGCCTGGGAATCTAAATAGTAAATTACATACCTGATTAAAGGGATAAAGAGAAGATGGAAATTCCATTGGACTATGCACCTCAGTAAAGCTAGCATTAAACCAATTGCAGCACAAGGATCTACTTCTCCGATGAGAACCTTCTCAGCTTCATCTCTGCTTCTGCTCCAGTGGGCCATCCAATGTTTGGTAAAATCTCTGAGGATCATGACCTGGGAATCTGCCTGGGAAAGTCCATACCTCCTTCTGTCAACTAAATGTCTGACAAAGCAATTGCTTTTAAAGAATTCACTTTAGTGAGAATCGGAAAAGTCTAACCAAAAAAACTTGTTTAAAAATCATATTCCTTTCTAATGTAAAAAATGGGAACAGTTGGGATTTTAATGATGAACTTTCTATATTTTCGTACAACCATCCAACAATTTGTCTTTACCAGATGCTATGGTTCGATAAAAGAAATTTTACTTGACTGCGGAATTGAAAAAAAGACCTTGGACAAGCTTCAACTTCTGTCTGACCAGTGGGTCATTTCAGATTTTATTTCATGCCATAAACATCCACAAGTTGGACAGTTGTCTGTTGCGTTAGTTTTGCCGCGAATTAACTTATTTCTCTCCAGCTCAGGAGCTATAATCCACACACAAATTCTCAACTGTTTTGCAAATCATAACAAACAAGCAAAAACAAAAAAAAAAAGAAACGTAAAAAGACAGCCTGCCATCCGGTCTCCTGCTAATTTATGTCTTCTATTAAAGATGCCCTGCTGATTTTCAATTTGAAAAATAGCTCCAGTGTTATTGTAGCAATAAAAAGCCCCGGCGTCGCTGCACGCGCGCCAAGAAAAAAATAATAAAATAAAAAAGTTAGCGGCTTCTTGTGCTCACATGGAATTGACTGAGTTATGCATGAAAGGGGATGTTTCACTTACAGACAAAAAAAAGATTGATGAACGGGAGGAGGAAAATTACAATATCTTTATGGGCTTCTTGGCAGGTCTCGCCCACTTTTTTCTGTAATAAAAAGGAGAATTCATCTTTGCTTCATCCTCTAGGTTTTGCTGAGAAAGGTTACACATAAACCGGGGCAGAAACTGGCTGAATAAGCAGATCCGGCTCCCATGATAAATGAGAACTTTTGCAGCACACAAATTAGCGTAAAAAATGAAATAATGTCGTTATTAATTGCAAATAGAAATAAATTGAGCAATTTGGGTTCAGCCGGATTTATGTTCTTCTAAAATGTGGAAAATTTTCAAAAGGTTTTGGCTTCTGATCTTCAATGCACCAGAAGATTTATGGGAAAGAACGTATAAACTTGGGCTAGTGTAGAAGTTTCTGATTTGGCCCTAAAATCCAGGTGGACCTGAGCTCAACCTAAAATTTTATTTTTCTGTTCAAGGCTGATCTCTAGTCTTCTCCTGATTCTCAAGATCTTATTTGTTGCACATTTTAATAAAGAACTTGCATACAAATAAAAAAGGACTCTATAAATCATATTTCTTAAAAGTCCTTGGTCTCCTTGACTTCACATGAGAGCATCTAGCTTCTCCTCCTGGAAATGCAGATTAGGCAGGGTGCTGTCTTTCCTTAAAGAGACCAGTTGTGTTTGGAGGCTTATTGGCAATGCTCCATGGGAAAAATATGCAAAGAGGCATCTCCTAGAGAAAGAGAACAATCTCGTTAGCGCTATCTTCTGGAAATGGCTCACTATGAGTCAAACTCTTATAGTCCCTGTTTTCCTTGACTCAGTGGCTTGTCTACCTCCTCCTCGTGGTCCTATGGTCCTCATTGGAGAAGTTGATCCTTCATCCACCAACTGTTTTGGCAATGGCCAAACTGAAGTGTGTGTTCTTTACTCTTAACCCCCACAAGAAGTTACAGAGGTTCCCCCCTTTAACATTCAATAAAATTCAATACAAATTCAAAACAATATAGCAACATGCTACAAAACCCTTAACAGGCTGCAGCCACTGGATGACCAAACAAATACACAAATATGGAACAGAAAAATGTATTTTTTTAGGCTGGTCACCATATACTGTATTTGTATGTTCTTTATTGGTCATATTCCCCAATCACTAGTGATGGAGATGATGCTATGAACATCTTAGACAGAAGCAAAGGCAAATAATTAAATGACAGGAAAGAAGTGAGAATACAACAAGCAAGAGTATGAGATGTAGAAATATTCAGAGCAGTAAGCGACAATCCAAAGGACCAAGATGACGATAGAATTCAGGGGTAAGAAAGACTAAGAGTCAAAAGATAAGTAAAGTAGGTCAGTTAGAAGGTACCTCATTCACAGTCAATGGATATCATGATGTCATTAGAGTACACCTTGGATGCTCATGGAAATTGTACAAAAGCCCAGAAATGGAATGATCATGCTCATGGTCTCATTATTTTATTTTTTTTAATAAACGTTTTTATTGGTTTTTCACAAAAAAATATTGGAAAATGAAAACAGAAAAAGGGTACAGTACAACATGATTTTGCAAATCAATATTTGAGGTCTCGACTTGTATAGTTCAGTATACATTTAACAGAAATGAGATCAACAATCAGTTGTAGATCACATTGTAAAGTGTTGAGATCTAGCAGCCCTGGATGAGAGGGCAACATATGTGATGTCAACATCCCTGAAGATATATGAATGGTCACATTTAAGTGTAGTCAGGTAAGTATAAAATTATATAAACAGCTAAGTTGGTAGAGAGGAAGTGCAGCATCCCACTTATGTGTGTACAAGTGGACACTTTAAATCTGTATGGAATGTATTTCTAAATGTATTGTAATTCCTAATACCAGACTGGCAGTGTCATTACATCTATTCGCCCCTAGGTGGTGCTGGCACCACATATTTATATAGCTTGGGGGGTGGGGGGTGGGGCAAGAAGTGAGAGTAGGAGAGAATGAAGTCAGAGGAGAACAGAGAAGGAAGCAAGTATATGGAGGAACAGAACAGGCCCAGTCCACAATATAGCTGCCTCTTTATCCTCTTGTCCTTTTTCAAGCCTCCGGAGGACAAACACCATATTTTAGCAGCACAGCACAAACTAGTAAGTTTACATCTGAATACAGAGAAAGTCTGGTGGAGATTAGAGCTAAAACTAGCCAATGGACTTTACAAGCACCAGTAACCAGGAGGAACTTGAAGGTACCTGGTCAGGCGCCTAATTGTCCTTCACCAGATGCCTCTATGGACATAGTGGACCTGAACATATTCAGGACAGCATCCTGCATAAATAATGTAGCAGAGAGTTTGCCTGCCACGAGGGAGAACGTTCCTATTGGATTGCTTAACATAAAGTAATACATTATAATCAGTACCTGATTGCTAGCAAGTGGACCTAGTGTAAACCTATATCAGCAACAATCTATTTCTTGCCTGTTAGAGCAACAGCCTTAGGAAAAATCCTTAACTGACAACTGCCCAGCTTGATAAGAGGATTACAACATATTTGATATTTGGACTATTACCTTCTTCTGTACTAATGAACTGTACTGACTACCTGAAGACAATTAAATTCTCTTCCACCACCAACCCTTCGCACCTAACGGTGCTGGCATCACGAACACAGGGGCCCAGCCACAAAAGCACCCTAAGCATACCCACTACCCTCAAGGGCACCTCAACTTACATATGGCTGGTGTTCCCTACAGCAGAGAGTGCCCTGGAGGATTTATTGCTGTCCTCCCCATCACTGCATTCGGGCCCAGGGAGGCTCTGCTAACTGTGAGTACAACTACTACCCCCATTCAGCACACCACAATAACACTCACTGTCCCCTGTCGCCGCAGAAGCCCACCGCTACAGCCCATTCCTCCTCCGGGAAAGAATTTCCCAATTCAGATTCCCATTTTATAATAGGGGGAGATTTGACCAAAGTAGCTTTATCTCCGAGTAGGTCATAAATATATCTTGTGGAGTATTTTTTTAAAAGAGTTGGATGTTGCTATAGTCTAATAATATCTTTGTTGATCATCTGGGGGGGGGGGGGGGGATTGGAGGAGTTTAGTGAGGCAATGGCGTATTCTTATGTAGTTGTAAAACTCTCCTTGAGATAACGAAAAGGTATTCTTGATAAGTTGTGCAAGATTTGTGACCCCACCTGTGCGCCAGGCAGAGAGGTTGATATTAGATATAAGATTCTCCAGTGTATATGTAGTGGAGTGGGGGATAAGTGATAACTTGGAGTTTCCTTGTGTTTTATAGGTTTAAGATAGGTTTCCCGCGTGAGCTACCGTTAGTAGTTTGGCTTTTGAAATATTTGGGTTCCAAACTAGTTGATTTAAATAGTCGTTTATTGTGCCTTGGCCAAAAGAATGAGATTCTATTTGAGCCCATGTTTTAGAACTATTAGATAACCACCATTTGCGGATAAATGAAAGTCCTATTGCTTTTTGATACTCATTAATTGATGGGAGGCCCACGCCTCCAGCTTTTTTGTTTCTAAACATCAAGGTTTGAGCTATTCTGGGTCTAGCGTATCTTAACAAACAGGTATTTAAAATACACTGGGCTCGCTTGAAACATATATTAGGATGGAAAATAGGAAGAGCACGAAAGATATATATGAGCTTTGGGAGGGTCATCATTAGAAATGATGCAATTCTGCCCACCCATGAAATTGCTTTCATTGCAAAATTGGAGAAGTCTTGGGACTTGGAGACGTAAGTTTGACTCCCAAGTATGGCAATTCGGAAGATTGCAAATCAAGATTATATAGGGATTGTAGGAGGGACACCTCCCTAGAAGGATGTTAATGGGGAGGGCTTGGGATTTAGAGCTATTTCTTTTGTAATAGGAGAGAAAGCCAATAAGTGATATTACAGATAGAGCATTCCCCAGGGAACTAACAGGGTCCGCCAACGCGAGGATATTGTCATCAGCATAGATGGTAATAATGTGGGTTTGGTCTCCCACCTTGATACCAGTGAGGTTTGGTTAGTTTCTTATATGTTGTGCTAGGGGTTCCAAGGCAAGAATGAAAATCAGAGGCGATAAAGGGCAGCCCGGACGGGACCCATTTGAGTTCTGGAAGCTTTCTGAGACAACCCCATTGATCCACACTCTAGCAGAAGGGGATGAGTAAACATTTTCAATGGCTTTCATTATGTGGCCGGCGAACCCCATCTCTCAAAGGGCCGAGAAGGTGAACATCCCATGAAGGCAGCCGAACGCTTTCTCGGCATTGAGGGTTACCAACTCAGTTATGAACCCGGCTTGGTCTGGAGAAGGGAGCATTGGCGATTAGTTTAGCAAATATTTTTATGTCTGAATTAAGTAAAGAGATAGGTCTGAAATTTTGGGGAGCATTTGGGGATTTGCCCGGTTTGGGGAGGGTTATTATTAAAGCTGCAAGCATATCTACTGGAAAAGGAGTACCCTCCATCGCCAAGTGGAATATATCTCGCAAGTGGAGACAAGTATTGTTTGGAAGTGACGGTACTATATATTGTATAAGCCATCGGGGCACAGGGATTTTCCTAGGGGGAGTGAGTGAATTAATTTTGTAATTTCCATTTCTGTGGGTGGGGCATTCAACAGCTGAAGTTGTGAGGAAGTAAGTGTGGGGAGTGAAGCCTTTGTCAAGAAGTCCTTAACAAGGGATGAATGATTATCTGGTAATGAAGTATCATCTTTAAGATTTAAAAGACATTTGAAATAAAGGCCGAATTGTACTGCGATGTCTCTGGGGTCGATTAATTTGTCTTTAGTAGTGGGATGTAATATTTGCAGTAATATTTTTCCATATGAGTCCTGCCCCTGATACTCTGCAATAAAGGGACTTTAGCAGCATTGGATGGTGAGTGCCGTGGATCTTTTCTACTTGCCTGTAATATTTGCAGTATTTTGGATTTTGACTGATGGATTTTAAGTTGGCGAGTGAGTAGTTTACCTGCTTTATTGCCTTGAGCATAATACTTGGATTTAAGCCTGAGAAGGCACTTGCTATAACTGTAGAGTAGGACTTCTCTAAGTTTGTCTCTTTCAGTTCTAAGCTCTTCTGATCTTTGGGTTGTTGGTTAGTTTTTTGGGGCCCTTTCCAAGTAGGCTATAAGTATATGGGAGATTTCTTTTTCTCTAAGTATTTTCACTTTGTGGCCCGACTTTATTAAGGGACCCCTCATGTAGGGTTTGTGGGCCTGCTATAGGATGAAGGGGTCTGAACTGGAACCTATGTTGAACTGAAAGTATTCCCTCAGTCCAGCGGTAAGCTCATCGATGTGTTTTGGGTTCTTAAAAAGGAATGTGTTGTTTCTCCAGATAGGGGCTAAGTGAGATTGAAATCTTTAGTTCAAGGTAATAGTGATCGGGGCAAGGTCGGACCAATGAATGAGGCCAATATCTGTTAAAGAGGTGTGGAGTAAAGTTGTATGCAGTGATAAGCGGCAGGGGCAATATTTGGACAAATATTCATCATATATTCGCAAATTCGAAAATTCACGATAAAAACTTGAGATGAAAATTTGCAGCCTTCTCATTGGCCCACAAGCAAGAAGCAGTGAGGGATCATGGGCACTGATGAAAAAAAATCTAGAATATTCACGATTACGAAGATATAGCACTATATTCACGATTAGAATATTCGCGATCAATACTAGTTGTATGGTCCACCATAAACATGTCAATTCGGGAGTAAAATAAATGGGGGGGAGAAAAAAAAAGGTAAAGTCCCTCTCCTGACTATGTTGAGCTCTCCACACATCAATAAGACCCTCCGATTGCAAGAAAGAGGTCAGTCCCGTCTCAGATCGCCTTGTGGAGGAAGTGGAGTACAGAAAAGGATCCATTAGGATGCTAAAATCTCTGCATAATATAACCTTTCCTGTCTTCAATTTGTTAGTGTGTCGCATTACTTTATGTAAGAATGACAGTTGATGTGTATTGGGTGCATAGATATTGACCAGTGTGCATGTAATATTGTTGATGGAACATACCAAAATGAAGTATCTACTAGAGATGTCCCGAACTATTCGCCGGCGAACATCGCATGTTTGCGTTCACTGCGGCGGACGAACATATGCGATGTTCGGTCTGCCCCCTATACGTCATCATTGAGCAAACATTGACCTTGTACCTCACAGTCAGCAGACACATTCCAGCCAATCAGCATACCCTCCCTCCCAGACCCCCCACCTCCTTTCAAAAAGCAAGGACAGCATCCATCTTAGATTCATTCTGAAGCTGCAGTGTTAGTTAGAGCAGGGAGAGTGCTGCTGCTCTTAAATTAATAGGGAAAGCGTTAGGCCTGTTCTGTGTCCACGCCAGTCCTCAAAGACTCATCTGCTGTAAGGACAGTGTCCTGACAGCACCCCAAAAAGCCCTTTTTAGGGCTGGTACATCAGTCAGCTTTTTCTATATATATTGCAGTTGCCTGCCCGTGTGTGAGAGGCCGCAGGCCCAAAGACTGTACTGTGTTCACACCACTCATATCGGGTGGCAAAGTACCTTGCAGATAAAAAAGTATTTTAATGTTTACCCTTTAATATAATTGCAGTTGCCTGCCAGTGTGTGTCAGTCCCACTGACTGTACTGTGCCCACTGCCAGTGCCCACCACTCATATCGGGTGGCACAGTACCTTGCATATAAAAAAGATATTTAATTTTTACCCTTTAATATAATTGCAGTTGCCTGCCAGTGTGTGTAAGGCACACAGACTGTACTGTGCCCACTGACCACCACTCATATAGGGTGGCACAGTACCTTGCAGATAAAAAAGTCATTTAATTTTAACCCTTTAATATAACAGCAGTTGCCTGCCAGTGAGTGTCAGGCCCACAGACTGTACTGTGCCCACCACTCATATCTGGTGGCACAGTACATTGCACGGCGCACGCGCAGTGACCTAAAATTCAAACTAAGCGGACCGAGCATGGGTCTTTTTCCATCTCCCGGTTCTAAAAATCTATTCACTACACCAGCCCTGGCCCGGATAAGGGACAAAACAGAGATTAAACTGATAGGAATAGTACTTAGTTAACACTAGTTGCATTGGTGGCAAATTCCATTGCAAGTGCCCAAAATTAGAAGGACAGAGCAAGCATTTTTCTCTATCTCCCCATGCAAGGATTCAATTCAATACACATCCCTTGATAAGGGACTTAACAAATATTAAAATGGTAAGAATAGTAGTTCACACTATTTGTATTGGTGGCACAGTACAATGCGCGTCACACGCGCCGTGCCCCAAATTGGAAGTTAGAGGACCGACCAATCATCTTTTTCCATCTCCCGGTTCCTAAAATCTATTCAATACACGTCCCCTGATAGGGGACGTAACATGGATTAAACTGATAGGAATAGTACAACTTAACACACCACTCATATAGGGTGGCACAGTACATTGCACGGCGCACGCACAGTGCCCCAAATAGGAAGTAAGAGGACCGACCAACCATCTTTTTCCATCTCCCAATTCCTAAAATCTATTTGATACACGTCCCCTGATAGGGGACAAAACAGAGATTAAACTGATAGGAATAGTACAACTTAACACACCACTCATATAGGGTGGCACAGTACTTTGCACGGTACACGCGCAGTGCCCCAAATTGGAAGGAAGAGGACCGACCAACCATCTTTTTCCATCTCCTGGTTCCTAAAATCTATTCCATACACCGGCCCCTGATAGGGGACAAAACAGAGATTAAACTGGTAAGAACTGATTTTTTTAATTTAAAAAAAAGAGGACAGCCTCTGCGGAGCTGGGTATATTTTGGCCGCGTTACTGGACGCTCATGCACAATGGCTGTAGGCTCTTGCGTCCTTTTGCGGAGGTGACAAACCTGGTCAGGCAAACCCAAGGCAACATCATCGACCTCATCCCATATGTGTTTTTTCTAGAGCGTGCCCTGCGAAGAGTGCTGGATCAGGCTGTAGATGAGCATGAAGAGGAAGAATTGTGGTCACCATCACCACCAGAAGCAGCCTTGTCATCGTCGATTGCTGGACCTGCGGCAACGCAGAGAGAGGAGTCTGAAGAAGAGGAGTCAGAGGAGGAAGGTGGCTTTGAGTAGGTGGAAGACCAACCACAGCAGGCGTCCCAGGGGGCTTGTTGTCACCTTGGTGTTGTTTGTGGCTGGCTAGAGGAAGAGACCTTCAATGACGTCAGTGAGGACAAGGAACGGGACATGGCTAGCTTGGTATCCAACCTTGTGCAAATGGGGAGTTTGCGGTCGTGCAAATGGACTGTTTGCGGTGCGTTAAACAGGAAGTTTGGTCTGTCAGAGTTTGGTCTGTCACTGTGAAGCGGGCGTAATCCTTACACTACCTGATCGATACAACATCATACCTGATCGTATACACACACTGGATGTTTTAAAGCACGTTATTCCAAACAATTTAGGAATGTTAGGTGATTTGTGCCCTGTATGGATTAAAACCCGACTCTGCGTCAACTACGTAATTTTCCATGGGAGTTTCGCCATGGATCCCCCTCCGGCATGCCACAGTCCAGGTGTTAGTCCTCTTCAAACAACTTTTCCATCACTATTGTTGCCAGAAAGAGTCCCTGTGGGTTTTAAAATTCGCCTGTCTATTGAAGTCTGAGGCGGTTCGCCCGTTCGCGAACATTTGCGGAAACTCATGTTCATCATTCGCGAACGGAAAATTTTATGTTCGCGACATCTCTAGTATCTATCCCCAGAGTCAGCACTGCTGGCAATGAGGGTAACTTCAACTATATTCTTAACGGCTATGAAGACTCCCCTAGACTTTTTGCTGAAATGGGAATGAAAAATGTTAGAAATAAAGATGGTGGTGCATGGTGGTGCAAAAGGGATTTGCCAAGTTTGTAGTAGGTCTTTCCCACTTTCGAAGGTCTTGATAGGGTGGATCTGTCCATTTCTTTGAGCAAGCAGTTTTAGGGGGCATCGCCACCTGTATGCAATATTGCGGTCCCAGAGGGCAGCAGTGATAGGTAGTAGTACTCAGCATTGGTGAAGAGTCGCCACTGACAGATCTGCATACAACAGTGTGATATGGCGAGGGGAGAATTCCTTTTTTCCTTGCAGCTGCCATCAATGCATCTTTTATATGAAAGAAATAGATGCGCGCCAGGGTATCACACGGAATGTTAGGGCCTTGGTGCTGAGGTTTCGGTACTCTGTGGGCCCTGTCAATAATCATATCTTGAGGAGAGAGATTTGGTAGAAGCACAGACATCAGGCCTTTCAAATATGATTGGAATTCTTGGGATGTGATATCCTCGGGTATGCCTCTAAATTTTATATTATTTCGCCGTGATCGATCTTCAAAGTCCGCCATGTCATTGTGGGCGTCAATAATGGAGCTTTGAGAGGAGGCAAATTCATCCATTTTTGTTTCTATGTGGAGGACCCTGTCGTCCACTTCTTGCACTCTGGCAGAAATTGGGTTAATCAGCCCCGCTATGTTGGTATAAAAAATATAAGACTTCTGCTGTATAGGAATACTTACTACTACTAGTCAGAGCAGAGTATCCTAAGCCACGGACTCACAATGAGGGATTCCCCCACTGTACAGCGATCTTCTGCATTGAAATAGAGGCTAAATCCGATTTAAATACATTGACTCGAGCTGAACTGGTTTTCAACTGAGAAGGCTCGCTCAACACTAGTGGTCGGGTGTTTGTAGAGGAAAAATATCCGTGTTGGTAGGGGATAAGCTGGATTTTCAGTGGCTTGGTGCTGGAGCTTCCCTCTCACGCAGCCATTACTCTCGGCAGCCTAGCCACGCCCTCGCTCATGGTCTCATTTAATGTTAAACAAATCAATACGAATTTCAGGGAAAACTCAATTCACTGCGAAGCCGAATTTCCTCGTGCTTCATGGTAACGAATCAATTTTCCTAAATAGCAGTAAAAAAAATAAAACAAATCATACTTACCTCATCCGTTTGAGCGAAGAGTCAGGCGCTGCCATCTTGATTGAAGATCCCGCAAGAAATAAACATACCTACGGGAAAGTATTCATTACAGCACGCAGTGGGCACAACATGGAGCCATCTTTCTTTTGGGAAGGGGACCTCATTACACTTTCCTTCTCCTTTTCTTCATCAGTAGTTGATGGGTGATGCAGCAGAAGCAGGAGGTTGATCTTTCCTCCACCTACACTAAAGGTAGTTAATTTCTATTTAAAGTAGATCTACACTATTCCCAAGACTCTGAAGATCTGCTTTATTCCACATTTTGGATGTCGATTACACACATTATACAGTATAGATATGAAAAATAACAAATTCCAAAGTCTATACTAATTAGTCCTTGACGCGAGGCATTTCTCTTCCTCCAGGTGATGGAATAGATAGGTTGCATTAAGGCACGCATGTCCAAACTCTGGCCCTCCAGGTGTTGCAGAACTACAACTCCCATCATGCTCTTTTGTAGGTTGATAGATGTAGGTTGTCCAGGAATGATGGGAGTTGTAGTTTTGCAACATCTGGAGGGCCGGAGTTTGGACATGCCTGCATTAAGGAGACTGCTCCCTTCAATGAAGCATTAACCAGACTACTTCGTTCTCACCACCATTTCCATTACAGTCCTGGAACTTTTCTTCTGACTCGTTGCCAATGTGTAGTAAGTTAAAATGATCACCCTTTGAAGCCCAAACATTGAGAGACAAAGCTTAGTTGAAAGGCAGTTACTGGGCTGCAGTTACTTAGGTGAATTTAGTGCTGGGAGTTCCTGCTGCGAGTGACACAGAACAGCTTAAGAGAATCAGAATCATAAAAAGCACAAGCTGGATATTATGTATATAGCTAGGAATACGTCTCCTGTGGGAGTGTGATTTTTTTATAACAACATTTAATGGGGTATTACATCATAACATTTATGATTTATGGCTTATCCACAGGATATGCTATTACTACGTGATATGGGTGGTCCTCACATATTGGGAGAAGGGAGGCTTTGTGAGTGACCCTCATTCCCTAATTAAGGTCATCTCCCCCATGGAATTCAATGACTTGGTTTCTGGGCTTGGAGTTATACAAAGGGCCAAGAGCAGGAGATAAGTGGGGGCCCGGGAGATTGTTTTAGGGTACGTTCACACGACGACAATTGTCGCGCGACAAAAAGTCGCGTGACAAATAGGGCACAACTTCACTGCAACATTTGTCGCGCAACATTTTGTCGCACTATTGTCGCGCGACAATTTTTATAATGGGAGTCTATGGTGTCGCATTGCGACATGCGACATGCTGCGACTGCGACGCGACAGTCGCAGAAAAACCCATCTTGAATGTATTTTCTCCGACTTTCGTGTCGCAGTCGCAGCATGTCGCATGTCGCACTGCGACACCATAGACTCCCATTCTAAAAATTGTCGCCCGACAATAGTGCGACTTTTTGTCGCGCGACAATTGTCGTCGTGTGAACGTAGCCTCATAGTGTTTTTGTTTATTATAAAATTTCAACTAGATACCCAGAATCATTCTGAGATGTTTTGTGCCTTTATAACATTGATTACACTTTGTTATTTTAGAATAGCTCGCACTCCACATGATGGACGCATCTCATCGTTGATACTTTGTTTACCGTTTGTGTTTGTTTTACGTCTTTGGTGTTGGCTTTTGTTGCTGTTTTATGATTCGCTCTTCGGTAAAGACCTGAAGAGGTTTTAGTTTTAGAGCGGAATCTACAGATGTTCCCATCAAATGTTATTACTGCAAAAATCTGCATCCTGCTCCAAACACCTGCAGCGTGGAGAGCATTGGACATTTTTCAGGTTGAGTACATACTGTAAGTATATAGAGGTGTGCCTGCTCGTATTCATTCTCGTTCTTTACGATGGTTATTCAATATTTAAAGGGGATTTGCCTCGAGGTTGACATCTGTATGGCAGTCTATCCAAGCTGGGGCAGGGGGCTCTATTACATGATGTATATAGCAGCTACCACCTCCAGCAATATCATTTCCCATTAGGAGAACATAAAAAGTGATTTTGCCTCCTGTCTGTGACTCTTCCTTCTCTATGACCCGTTTCCCATGTCAAGATAACCAGACTCGCAACTGAGTGTTGCAGGTCAAACTTCAGAAGCCCCTGCTGCTGATCATCGTATGATGACTGCAAGAGAAAGGTAAAATTGCATGTTGGCCATTTAATACATGGGCTGAATGGTCTAAGACTACCAGGCTAAGAGTGGCCTTCAGTTCTGGTTCATATGGGGGCCCCATTCATCCTAGACCGGTCTAAAGGCTTCCTCCAGTTATAATGCAGACCTGAAGAGCTTGTTGACCAGGCTCCTTCCTTTTACACCACATGTATCTCCAATAAAAGCTATAGATTGTCCCAATGACGGCTACAATGACCCCTTGGCATCCACAATGCTGTCAATACCTCAATGCCCCTGAAGTCAATTACAATGCTCCCCAGCCAAAATGACCCTATGTATGATAATGCCCACTATGCAACTGTAACCGCCACCATACCCCAATGGCAGTGACCCCTTTTCTAGCTACAATGCCCTATGCCAGCCACAATGACCCCTTGGCAGCCATAATGCTGTCAATACCTTCTATAGCAGTCACAATGCCCTCACTACCACCTATGCTAGTCACAATGCTCATATAGCAGCCAATGAACCCTACAACGGCCATTATGCACCTGTAACAACCACCATGCCCCGATGGCAGGGACCCACTTTCTCGCTACAATGCCCCATGCACAATGCATGTATATCCTCAATGCCCTTGAAGTCATTTACAATGCTCCCCAGCCAAAATGACCCTATGATAATGCCCACTATGCAACTGTAACAGCCACCATACCCCAATGGCAGTGACCCCCTTTCTAGCTACAATGTCCCTTATGGCAGCCACAATGACCCCTTGGCAGCCATAATGCTGTCAATACCTTCTATAGCAGTCACAATGCCCTCACTACCACCTATACTAGTCACAATGCTCGTATAGCAGCCAATGACCCCTAAGATTGCCACTATGCAACTATAACAGCCACCATGCCACCAGGGCAGCAACTTTACCCCCCTTTCTAGCTACAATGCCCCATGCCAGCCACAGTGTGCCCCTTGGGAGCTGCCATCAAAACAGGTACAATATTCTCTTTGTCAGCCACTTCTAAGCTAAACTGCCCGATGCCCACCACAGTGCCCCCTCTTAGCTTCACTAGTGTCTGACGTGCAGGATGCAGATGAAATATAATGTGCTAATTGCTGGTCCGTTACCTTAGGTATAACTGATACCACCCTTTACAAGTTGATTGCACTAAATTTTAATATGTCCCCCCCCCCCCGCCATGAAGTCTTTAAATTACGAAGCGATGCTCCACAGAGACTCATATTTATTGACTGCCTCGTCCCGCTCCCCAGTCGTCTCATAAATGACAGCGCGGCGTCTAATCCCTATTAGTTTACTGCGCGTCTCTGATATTTCCTCGGTGGGTTCCATTTATAAAAATGTAATTAGTTTGATAGAGCAATCTCTTCACTTGTCACCAGCGGAAACGTCACCTGAAGCCTCGTTCTTCACATAGAGCAGTGTATTCAGCTTCTGTGCTGTAGTGGTGGCACGAGCATGCGGATTACCCCCGCTCGTCCTCCATAGAGGTGAATGGCCACGGTGACACGCCCAGTAGTCACTGGTGGCTTCCAATACTTCAGCCATCAGCTGTGGTAGATGGACGGCAAACAGTCACTGATACCCATAGTGTGAACTGTGAATATAGACGTAGAAGAGCTTGTTCTCACATTTAAAGAAGCAAGGGCGGACTGGCCATAGACCCTACTTGGAAATGTCCTGGTGGGGCGATGCCCAGGAAGGTATCGCCGTCCTCAGTATGGTGATAGGGTAGTATATTGTGCCGCACTGTGGTATCTGGTTCTGCTGGGGCGGTATTTTATGCTGAACTACTCTATTGCTGGCCCCGCCTACTTATGACTTGTGTTGGCCCCACCTACTTTTGTCAATTTTAACAATTTTATTTATTTATTTTTTTCAAGGGCCACATTAAGTTCCGAGTCCCGACATGTCTGTTTTAGTAACTGCTTGCTTCCCTCATGTAATAGCCGTTGTGAAGAATTTATTCTTATGACGCTGTGCCATTCCTATTATTCCTGCTAGAAGTATACCAATAAATTGCCAGCAGTCTGCAGTAAAGGTACTGCTCGGTGTGTCCAGTAGCAGGTGTTTCTGACTGTGTCCAATCAGTGTGGGGGGCACACCCCCAACTGGTAACAACTGTTATTGCTGCTGGCAATTTATTCGTAAACTTCTAGCAGTAATAAAAGGGGAATGGCTCAACATAGACTCATAAGCAGGGGCGTTGCTAGGTTCTCAAAAGATCCGGGGCACAAGCCCCGATGAATATGGGCCAGTTCTCTAAGTCGTCCCCCCTCCCCGCGCACACCGCATTTTGTTGTACACGCTATACAGCAGCACATACCTGTCAGATCCAGCGCCTCCAGGTGACGTCTCCTCTGATGTAGATCTTCTCATCATCTTCTCCTTTTGGTCCGTACAACGTTCAGCTGCGCCTCATCTCTGCAGAGTGTGACACCTTAGCTTCCTCACATTTCTATAATCATCCCCCAACCTGGAGCCCCCACAGTGTTATCCTGCTGCTCGCTGTGCCCCCCAATACCCCCAAATACTATCCCAAAGAAATATCAGTGCCCCCATAAAAATAGTGCTCCTCATAGTTCCACCAATAGTAATTCCCTTCTAGAGTGCCCTCATTAGTAATACTGCCCCTACAGAGCCCCCAACCGTGATAGTGCTCCCCAAGAATGCCCCCATTAGTAGAAGAGCCCTCCATTATTAATGATACCCTCACAGATTCCCCAGTAGAAATAAGGACCCTCTATTATTCCCCCAGTGGTAATAAAGCTTTCTACGGCCCACTCAGTAGTAATATGGCTCCTATAGAGCCCCCAGTAGTAATAGGAACGCCCATAGTGTCTCCTACAGTGCCCCCAGTATTTATACTACCCCCTGCAGTGCCCCCTGTAGTTACATTCTTCTCCACTATACAGTCCCATGTAAATAACATCCAGGGGTGTGGAATTCCTATCGCCCGACGCCCGGGACATGCAGTTCCGGGCGCCGGGCAGGTAGTTTGTGCAGGTTGCTGGAAGTCGGGATCAGAGATCAGAGGAGTGCGCCGCGGGACGGAAGTCAGCTTCCAGCAGAAGCGCGAGTCAGGCAGTCAGCGGCTGAAGCAGTAGTGGGAGCTCCTGTCTCCTCACATGGTGGCAGCCAGTGTCCTGGTAGACAGCCCAGCAGGTAGTGTGTGTGGTGACTCCCCTGGGTGAGCTGTCAGCTATGCTCTCATGTCAGGCTGAAGCTCTGCTCCTTCTCCCTGGTGCTGAAGCTAGGAGTGCTGCCAGGTTCCAGCCACTCACCCTCCATGAATGGGGGGAGGGGGGGGGGACTGCCCCAGTATGTCATGTACATTAAAGGGATTCACGGAACCAGTATGGCATATAGTATATACCATACTGGGGGAGTGAATCCCCTTAATGTACATGACATACTGCGGAAGTGAATCCCTTTAATGTACATGACATACTGCGGAAGTGAATCCCTTTAATGTACATGCATAAAGAGATTCACTGCCCCAGTATGGCATATATATTAAAGGGATTTACTGCCCCAGTATGGCGTGGCTGCCCCCATACAGTATAACGTCTCCTTGTGGCCCCAGCCCCCATACAGTATAACGTCTCCTTGTGGCCCCAGCCCCCATACAGTATAACGTCTACTTGTGGCCCCAGCCCCCATACAGTATAACGTCTCCTTGTGGCCCCAGCCCCCATACAGTATAAAGTCTCCTTGTGGCCCCAGCCCCCATACAGTAGAAGGTCTCCTTGTGGCCCCCGCCCCCATACAGTAGAACATCTCCTTATGGTCACCGCCCCCATACAATAGAACGTCACCTTGTGGCCCCTGCCCCCATACAGTAGAACGTCTCCTTGTGGCCCTCGCCCCCATACAGTAGAAGTTCAGGACAAGTAGATTGTCATGAGGGACAAGTAGATTGAGCCCCAGCTTTAGTCCTTCGACAAGTAGTTTTTTAAAAATTTCCACACCCCTGAACATCACACTATCTCTTCTGCCCCCTCTAAAATACAGTCCTATGTAAATAACATCACCTCCTCCCAGACGCCTCCAACATGCAATCCCATGTAAACATCACCCCCTCAACATTTAGTCGCATGTAAATAACATCATTCCCCCCCCCAGCCCCCTTAAACATTCAGTCCCATGTAAATAACATCAGTCCCTCCCACAACCGCCATCAAAATACAGTCCCATGTAAATAACATCAGTCCCTCCTACAGCCACCATCAACATACAGTCCCATGTAAATAACATGACCCCCTCCCCAGCCACTTCCAACATACAGTCCCATGTAAATAATATCCCTCCCTTCAGCCCTAAAATACAGTCCCAGTTAAATAACCACAACTCCCAGCATTGCTCTGCCTGTCCCTTCACTTACCTCTCCTCACCAGAGCTGCTTCCCCCAGGTCTTCTCCATCTTCTCACTGCTGTCCTCTCCTGCACTGGTCACATGACGCTGACATCATCGCAGGTCCTTCTCAACCATCTCCTGTTTTACTGGAGTGGTCACATGACCTGTGATGTCACCACAGGTCCTTCAGATGTTCCACTGCATTTGATTCAATTGTATTGCGGTCCTCAGGACGATGTTCCGTTATATTTCCCTACCCGTGAAATTTCCCTACCCTCGTCACTTCCTGTTGTGATGCAGCCGCACGGGACATGACGTTCCCAAGTTTGGAAGGAGGTGTGTCTCGCTTCGCAGGCGCGCACGACCGGGTAGGGAAATTTCGCTCCAGAGTTGTTGAGAACGGGCCACCTAATGTGCTTGCTCTTTACCTCTCAGCTGGACACCAGCCGACACTGCGCAGTTCTTGCCCGTAATATTACCTTACCCTGGCGCGTGCGCAGTGTCGGCGGGTGTCCAGCTGTGAGGTAAGGCGCAAGCGCATTAGGTGGCCCATTCTCAACAACTCTAGTGTAAAACTTATCTACCCCGTCATGTGCGCCTGCGTGGTGAGACGCACCTCCTTTAAAACTCGGGAACGCCGTGTCCGGTGCGGCTGCCTCACAACAGGAAGTAACGAGGGTAGGGAAATATAACGGAACAACGGAAAAACAGTTTGATCTATCTGGCAGGCAGGACATTCAGGCCCTGGGACAAAACATCCGGGCCCAGGCCTAGATGCTGCAGAATTATTACATGGGGAATGCAAGCAGTTAAAACAGACATGTCAGGAGAGCTGATGGGTCCTCTTTAACAATATAAATACCTGGTAGATTTTCTTACAGAAGTTTATGTTCCATGCAACTGAATGGGGTTATTTTGGGGCAAGCACATGGGTTTTTACAAGACCCATTCAGATAAACGAGAGAGAAATTTTTGCAAAAAATCTGCCGAGTGTGAATTTACAGTGAGAAGGTTTACGTGCAGTCCTATGTAAAGCCAAATAATGCTTTGTTAAATCAAGACAAGTTGTGCGTTATTGGAACGTAAGATGTAGCAGAGTTGAGTTGGTGCACACAGCATATAAGGTCTTCCTCTAGTTCTGCTGGAATCCCCAGATTTTAATATGACAGCAGCAAATTATAGCGGCTCTGTCACCAGGATCAACCCTATTAAGCCAGACATACTGCCTGTTAGGGCTGATCATGCTGATTTAACCCTTTTAGTACCGAGCCACTTTTCACCTGAAATCCCAGGCCAATTTTTGCAAATCTGACACTTTATGTGGTAATACCTTTAGAGCGCTTTTACTTATCGAAGCCATTCTGAGACTGTTTTCTCGTGACACATTGTACTTCATGACAGTGGTAAATTTGAGTCGATATATATCACCTTTATTTATAAAACAATCCAACATTTACCAAAAATTTGGAAAAATTCACAATTTTCTAAATAATAATTTCACTACTTTTAAGACAGATAGGCCCCTTTCACACGGGAGAGAATTCCGCGTGGGTGCAATGCGTAAAGTGAACACATTGCACCCGCACTGAATCCGGACCTATTCTCTTCAATGGGGCTGTGCAGATGAGCAGTGATTTTAACGCATCACTTGTGCGTTGCGTGAAAATCGCAGCATGTTCTATATTCTGCATTTTTCACGCAACGCAGACCCCATAAAGCAAATGCGAATGCAGTGCGATTTTCAAAAAAAAAAATTAACTCACCTCATCCACTTAATCGCGCAGCCAGCATCGTCTTCTTTCTTCTTCTTTGAAGACCTGCCAAAGGACCTTTTGATGATGTCATTGTGCTCACCACGTGGAGACGTCAGCGCAGGTCCTGCTGAATAAAGATAGAAGATCCTAGAAGATAGATAGATAGAAGAGCGTTCACCTGACAAAGCATATCATGCGATATTTTTTATAGGGCAGGTTGTTACGGACGTGGTGATACACAATGTGTCTATTATTTTTATTTTTGTTAAGTTTTACACAGTGAAAGCATTTTTGAATAGCATAAAATCTTGTTTTTGTGTTGCCATGTTCTGAGAGCCGTGATTTTTTTATTTTTCTGGTGATTGTCTTAGGTAGGGTCGTATTTTTTGCACTATAAGATGACGGTTTGGTACCATTTTGGGGTACATACAACTTTTTGATCGCTTGGTATTACACTTTTTGTGAGGCAAAATGACCAGAAAATTATCGTTTTGGCACTGTTTTAATTTTTTTTTAGGCTGTACCTAATATGTCTACTTTTCTTTTTTTTTTTCCTATTATTTACAATTTTTTTTAACTTCATTTTAGGAAAAAGACGTTTTTTTTTTTTTTTTACTTCAAACTTTTAATTTTTTTTTACTTTTTTTTTGGTCCCACTCTGGGACTTCAATATTTGGGGGTCTGATCCCCATTACGATGCATTACAATACTTCGGTATTGTAATGCATTGGCTGTACCTGCATTACCAGTGTAATACACTTACAGCCTTCTTGCTCGTGAGATCCACGGGGCTGGGTCTCACAGGATTACAGGGAAGGCAGCCACAATGCCTATGGAAGGCATCAGGGGGCACCGCACATGCTGTGGTCAGCGCTGACCGCAACATTGACAGGGTTAATGTGCCGGTTCCTACGGGTTAAATAAATGATACCTTTGTTTTGTCTACAGAGAAATCGCCTTTTTATTCCTAGGCAAATGTGAGCACCAGGGGGCAGTGGTGAATCCTTTGAGCACTGCTCTGCACACGCCCCCCTTTACTTGATTGACAGGGCTAGACATGCTGAGGGCAGAGTTGTGTCCTAGCATCTACATATCATATACTCTATGTACTATAGCTTCACCACACTGAGATCTGCTCAGAAAGATAATCTACGTATTACTGCATTACTCACAAGCAAAGTATATGATTATAGGCCCCAGTAACATGTGATAGCTTATAAGCATAGAGCCCCGCCTCCTGGTGCTCGAACTTCTCATTTACATATGAATAAAAACTTAGATATCTCTGTAGCTATTAATCATACAGACAAAAGAAAGGTATCATTTTAATCAGCATGATCAGCCCCACTAGGCAGTATGTCTGGTTCAATAGGGTTGATCCTGGTGACAGAGCTTCTTCAAGCCTCTTTTTGGGCCCTGATGCTTACAGGTCATGACTTGAGTTCATATCCCGCTGTGTGCGCAAACATCGCCCTGTATCAAATGTATAAAAATACATTATCCCGTGTGAGCTAAACACAGCAGAGATGCAAATGTATCTTCTGTCTTAGTAGCTTGCTACAATGTATCGGTGCAGACAAAATATATCAGTTTGGAGAACAGCTGTGAGAAGTCATTAATTGGGGTGGGTTTTCAGCTTCTGATGTAAACAAGAATGTTCATATAGTTAATTGGGCTGCCCAGTTAACTATCGCCATATCAATGATAACTACTGCTATGAGACCCGTGGTCCTAAGCGGGCTGAGGTCCACATTCTGGCCCAGTATACAAGGTCCTGACACTAGCCAGCATTCGGTGCAGCGCCACCCAGAGGTGAAGAGGACTCAGGACAGAGGAGCACTGCCATGGTCTGCTCTGGGGTCTGATTTATTTAGACGGTCTAGGCTGAAGTCTGTATTCATTTAAGGATCTGCTCTAAACTAAATGGGGGTCAGTATGAGTCTAGCATGAGATCTGAATTAATTCTGGGGTCTCTTCTGAGTTTTGAATTAATTAGAACGTCCGGTCAGAAATTTGAATTCACTTAGAGGGGTCGGGGCTGGTGTCTGCATTAATTGTGGGGTCTGGTCTGAGGTCTTCATTAATTTTGTGACCTGGTCTGGGGTCTAGATTAATTGTATTGGTCTGTGGTCTGATCTGGGCTTTGAATTAGTTTAGTGGCCTGGTCTGGGGTCTGAATTAATACTGTGGTATGATCAGGGGTCTGAAATAACTTGAGGATCCAATCTTGGTTTTTTATTTCTCTGCTGCCACCATCTTTTTAGTTTTTATTAGTTTTTACTTATATGGATAATCCTGTGGGTACACCATTGATTGTTTTTTTTTCACACCCCTAGATTTTAATCCTGGGGGCAGCACATCACAGCCGAGGGTTGCTGCTCTACAAAGCCTGAAGAGAAGAGATGCCGGCTGTATCCACAGCACAGAGAGCCTGATATCACTATGTATGGCTGGCTTTGACGTTGTGCACCTGATATTGAAGAAGTGGTTGGCACTTTCGTACAAGTAGGATATCACTGAGGTTGTAGGTGCAGGGCACCCCATTTTTGCCATGGATCCATAGACTAAGTACATGAGCAATGACTGCAGTGAGCAGCGAGGCAGGAGAGACTTGGGGGGATGATAGACCTTGGTGCCAGTCAAGGTCTATGGAAGCTATGGGCACCTTAATGGCTCCCATTAGTACTTGGCACCTTTGCAAAATCAGCATTTGTAAGACTCAAGAATTGCTGAACAGAATATTAAAAGATTTGACTCGAGAGGGAAGCTCGTGGACTTCTCCTACTTATGTTTCTCAATCCCAGGCTTATTGAAGAAAAGTAATCACATCAATTTGTTTTCCTGACCCCCGACCAATGGATGAATCAATTCCATCACCAAGTTCATGCAACGTGGCTGAGATAAATCATTCTTGCAGAATTTGTCCCAATATCATGATGTGTTGTGGTTTTAACCCCTTGGATACCAGAGGCTTTTTCGTTTTTGCATTTTCATTTTTCTTCCCTGTCTTCCCAGAACCATAACTTTTTTATTTTTCCAATCACAGAGCTGTTTAAGGGCTGGTTGTTTAAGGACAAGTTTTACTTTCTAATGCCACCATTTAATATTTAATAGGAAGTAGTGAAATTGTAAAACCAAGCAATTCCACCACAGTTTTACTTTTTTATATTTTTTTCACGGGGGTTCACTATTCAGTAAAACTGACTTGTCCTCTTCATTTTCGATGTCCATACAAACCCATGGATACCACATATGTATAGTTTTGCTTGCGTTTTAAAACTTTTTTTTTACATATTCTGGCCTAGACTAAGCCATCAAAAGAGGTCTCCCAGCTTGATTTATGCAAACATAAGCTGTTCTACCAGCCCATCACAAGCAGATGTGTTCCGAATAGACTGTTTCCTATAGAAGTCTCTAAACTAGATCATCCAAGTGGATACCTTCCAATTAGCTCACAAAAATGCTTTAAACCTAAACTTTAACAAGCAAAAGCCTGCCCAACAAGTTCCCCACATGCAATCTAGATCATTGCCAGCAGATGACTTCCAAATAGGTGACCATACACAGAGGCCTTCCAACTAGATGGTTCCAAATAGGTTGCAACTAGACCATGATAAGCCAGGCCTTCCAACTAGCCTGTTATAAGTAAACTATACAGAGTCTGGAAATTACAGGCCGGTAAGTTTAACATCTGTTGTGGGTAAACTGTTTGAAGGTTTTCTGAGAGATGCTATTTAAGAGGATCTCAATGAAAATAAGCAAATACCGCCATATCAGCATGGCTTCATGAGGGATCGGTCATGCCAAACTAATTTAATCAGTTTCTATGAGGAGGTAAGTTCTAGACTTGACAGCGGAGAATCAAAGGATGTCGTATATCTGGACTTCTCCAAAGCATTTGACACCGTACCTCATAAAAGGTTAGTATATAAAATGAGGATGCTCGGACTGGGAGAAAATGTCTGTATGTGGGTAAGTAACTGGCTGAGTGACAGAAAACAGAGGGTGGTTATTAACGGTAGATACTCAGATTGGGTCACTGTCACTAGTGGGGTACCTCAGGGGTCAGTATTGGAGGGGTCACTGTCACTAGTGAGGTACCTCAGGGGTCAGTACTGAAGGGGTCACTGTCACTAGTGGGGTACCTCAGGGGTCAGTACTGGAGGGGTCACTGTCACTAGTGGGGTACCTCAGGGGTCAGTACTGAGGGGTCACTGTCACTAGTGGGGTACCTCAGGGGTCAGTACTGGAGGAGTCACTGTCACTAGTGGGGTACCTCAGGGGTCAGTACTGGAGGGGTCACTGTCACTAGTGGGGTACCTCAGGGGTCAGTACTGGAGGAGTCACTGCCACTAGTGGGGTACCTCAGGGGTCAGTACTGGAGGGGTCACTGTCACTAGTGGGGTACCTCAGGGGTCAGTATTGGGCCCTATTCTCTTCAATATATTTATTAATGATCTTGTAGAAGGCCTGCACAGTAAAATATCTATTTTTGCAGATGACACTAAACTGTGTAAAGTAATTAACACTAAAGAGGACAGTTTTCTGCTACAGAGGGATCTGGATAGATTGGAGGCTTGGGCAGAGAAATGGCAGATGAGGTTTAACACTGACAAATGTAAAGTTATGCACATGGGAAGGAACAATGCAAGTCACCCGTACATACTAAATGGTAAAACACTCGGTAACACTGACATGGAAAAGGATCTGGGAATTTTAATAAACAGCAAATTAAGCTGTAGAAACCAGTGTCAGACAGCTGCCGCCAAGGCCAATAAGATAATGGGTTGCATCAAAAGGGGCATAGATGCCCGTGATGGGAACATAGTCCTACCACTTTGCAAATCACTGGTCAGACCACACATGGAGGACTGTGTACAGTTCTGGGCGCCTGTGAACAAGACAGACATAGCAGAGCTGGAGAAGGTTCAGAGGAGGGCAACTAAAGTAATAACTGGAATGGGGCAACTACAGTACCCTGAAAGATTATCAAAATTAGGGTTATTCACTTTAGAAAAAAGACGAGTGAGGGGAGATCTAATAACTATGTATAAATATATCAGGGGTCAGTACAGGCATCTGTCCTATCATCTATTTATCCCCAGGACTGTGACTGTGACGAGGGGACATCCTCTGCGTCTGGAGGAAAGAAGGTTTTTAAACAAACATAGAAGAGGATTCTTTACGGTAAGAGCAATGAGACTATGGACTCTTTACGGTAAGAGCAGTGAGACTATGGACTCTTTACTATAAGATCAGTGAGACTATAGCCTCTTTACGGTAAGAGCAGTGAGACTATGGACTCTACTGTAAGAGCAGTGAGACTATGGACTCTTTACGGTAAGAACAGTGAGACTATGGACTCTTCACGGTAAGAGCAGTGAGACTATGGACTCTTTACTGTAAGAGCAGTGAGACTATGGACTCTTTACGGTAAGAGCAGTGAGACTATGGAACTCTCTGCCTGAGGAGGTGGTGATGGTGAGTACAATAAAGGAATTCAGGAGGGGCCTGGATGTATTTCTGGAGTGTAATAATATTACAGGTTATAGCTACTAGAGAGGGGTCGTTGATCCAGGGAGTTATTCTGATTGGAGTCGGGAAGGAATTTTTTTCCCCTTAAGTGGGGAAAATTGGCTTCTGCCTCACAGGTTTTTTTTTTGCCTTCCTCTGGATCAACTTGTAGGAAACAGGCCGAACTGGATGGACAGATGACTTTTTCGGTCTTATATACTATGTTACTATGTTACTAAAGGAACAACTATAGAGTGGAAAATGTAAAAAAACAAACATGACAAATGGGTGTTACATGTTCTTTCTCTACATGTTCTCTTCCAAACAGATCACCATGAGCAGAGACCTTCCAAATAGATTCTCTCATGTGCACGTTTTCCAAGTTGGTTTTCCAGAGACACTTTCCAATTTGGCCACCACAAAGCTTTAAAAGTAGGCTCTTATATTTAAAAGACTGTCCACCGCATGCAGACTAGGCCATTACAAGCCAAGGCCTCCAACTAGGCTGTTATATGCAACTTGCAGGAAAACTTGGAAAATGCAGATAACGTGACAAATGGGTGCTACATGTTCTTGCTCTATGTGTGTGCTGACAGCCTGACGTACAGCCCGTACCTTCTGTTTATTGCTGGACTGTAATCCTTCCAGGCTGACATCACATCTTTCTGCTGTCCCTGCCTCTTCTTAAGAGCAATTACTGAAGTTCTGAAGTCCAGTGACAAGAGTTGAGCACATCACTCATTGTCAGGTCTTACTGGAGCCTCAAAACATAAAACCGTCACCCTTGATTTATACCGCGCACCTCCGGCAATATATCCCCCCTCCCCGTCCTTACAAAGCCTGTACCTGTTCCAGCACAATACAGATTCACCGCAGGATAAGGACTTCACACCTCCTTTTATTGTAAATCTCAAATCACCACCCTCATCAGTATCCACTTAAAAGCAGCCGTATATATCGCTGTCGCTCCTGTTTGATTTCTCTTTTCGACTCTATCATTATAGTGTAGAACATCATCCTGACCTGAGATAACACCGGAATATATTACCGGGACTGTAGACACTTCATGATCTGATGTTAGTGAGAGAAGATTATTAATCCGGCGCCTGATAAGAGATTTCTAATTAAATCAGACCCGTCTCACCCTCAATACAGAATGCAAATGAGGGAGGGGAGGCACAAGCTTAAAAAATAAAATAAAAACTCTGAAAGTATTTGTGCGTCCATGTACAAAACCTCTGATATCCGAAGTAACTTGGCTCATCCTCTTCTGTCAGATTGTTCTGAATTCTTATAACTATCTTTCATTAAAAATTGGTGTGCAACTGATATGGCCGCCATTGCTTCTCCCAGAGTGGTTGTCCTCCACAAAGAGCTAGAAAGAAGGATGGCTGACAAACTCTGTAGGATCTATAACGTGGCCATATTGGTTGCCAGCAGAAGAGAATTTTGGTTACTTTGGTATTTTTTAAGTGCCATCATCACCACTCAGAATGTTCCTTAAATGGAACATTCAATGGAGCAAAGCTGCAATACCAGGTGTGACCAGTAGACAAGAGTGCCGCCATTTCTACTGGGTCCCATAGCAGATCATCTGTTGGCCCTCCTGCTGGTTTCGCTCATGGATTTCTGAATAGAGGACTCTTGTAGGTTTATGGAAATGGAATCGTCTTGAGGACCTCTGCTACTGGATGCCTGGGAGTGTGACACTGACTGGACTATGTGACAAGAATTTCAGTCCACAGTCCAGACATTGACAGATGGAGCCTGACTGACGTCATTGCAACTCTGGTTTTCTTACAGTCATTGGAGTACCACTAGAGAGACAGTTTCTGTCCTTCTAGGGAAGTTCTGTTCTGCATATTTTTCCCAGGGAGCATTATCCAAAAAACATTTCAATCTCCATGAGTAGGGATGAGCGGACCCTTGGATGTTTGGGTTCAGCGGGTTCAGCCAAACATCGACGCAAAGTTCGGGTTCGGGACCCTAACTTGACCCGAACTTGACCCCGAACCCCATTAAAGTCAATGGGGATCCGAATTTTGGGGCACTAAAATGGCTCTAAAAAAGTCATAGAAAGGGCTAAAGGGCTGCAAAAGGAAGCAACATGGGGGCAAGAGCAGGACAATTGCCCTGCAAATTGACATAGAGTATAAAAAAGTTAAAAATTATGATTTTGAACTAGGAGGCAGAGGTCAAAGTGAAATATGAGGTTGAGGAGGCGGTGGGTGTGGCGGTGTAGGTGGAAGCTGTGGTGGAGGAAGAGGATGTAGCCAACACTGTTTTTGTAGCTTTTTTCTTTTTCTTTTTTTCCTTTCTTTTTTCTTTTTTTATACATTTGGAAAGACCCCAAAACATTGGGAAATAGAAAAGAGAATACAAAGAGAAAGTGCGCTGGAGTCTAACAATGGCTGGGTGCGGCCGGTAAACATGTCTATTCTGCACAAGGTACGGACAAGTCCTGTGGGATCCATGCCTGGTTCATTTTAATGAACGTGAGATTGTACACATTGGCTGTGGTCAGGCGGCTGCGCTTGTGAGTAATGACGCCCCCTGCCATGCTAAATTCACCTTCAGACAATACACTGGCCGCCGGGCAGGCCAGCACCTCCAAGGCATAAAGGTGAAGCTCAGGACATGTGGACAATTTGGAGACCCAGAAATTGAATGGGGCAGACCCATCAGTCAGTACGTGGAGGCGTGTGCACATGTACTGTTCCACCATGTTGCTGAAATGCTGCCTCCTGCTAAGACGTTCCATATCAGCTGGTGGTGCTGGTTGTTGTGGCGCGGTGACAAAACTTTTTCACATTTTGGCCATGCTAACCCTGACTTCTGAGGTGCTGGCGGTGCCCTGGCTGCGTTGGAGACCTCTTCCTCCTCCTCTGCGTTCGCCTTGTGCTTCCACTGAGCCCCCGGTTTCAGGTAGGAATGCCATCAGTAGTGCGTCTACCAGCGTGCGTTTGTACTTGCGCATCTTCCGATCATGCTCCAGTGACGTAATTAAGGACGGCACGTTGTCCTTGTATTGGGGATCCAGCAGGGTGGCCACCCAGTAGTCCGCACAAGTTAAAATGTGTGCAACTCTGCTGTCGTTGTGCAGGCACTGCAGCATGTAGTCGCTCATGTGTGCAAGGCTGCCCAAAGGTAACGATAAGCTGTCCTCTGTGGGAGGTGTATCGTCTGTGTCCTCGGTATCCCCCCAGCCATGCACCAGTGATGGTCCCGAGCTGCGTTGGGTGCCACCCTGCTGTGAACACAGTTCCTCCTCATCCTCATCCTCCAGAACTGTGCCCTGACTGGACAGTTATGTACCTGGCCTATGTTGGTGCAGGAACCCACCCTCCGAGCCACTTGTGAATGACTGGCCTGATAACCGTGGAAATGACCCCTCTTCCTCCTCCTCCTCCTCCTTGGCCACATCCTCTTCCATCATCACCGGAAGCGTTTTTTCAAGGAGACATAGAAGTGGGATAGTAATGATGAGGACGACGTCCTCAGCACTGCCATGTTGCCATGTTGGTTGAGTACTCGAAACAGCGCAACATGGCACACACATCCCGCTTGGAGGCCCAGTCATTGGTGGTGAAGTGGTGCTGGTTCGCAGAGCGACTCACCTGTGCGTGCTGCAGCTGAAACTCCACTATGGCCTGCCGCTGTCCTTTCACACATCCGTAAGTGTTATGCAGATCCACAAAACACGGACACCGCCAATGTGCGTTCCACAATTTGCGGACCGCACATCACCGGCACTATAACAGAAAATGCCTTTTCTATTATATCTTGAGGACAGGAATAGGACATGCTCTATTTTTTTCGGGAACGGAATTTTTGGATCCGGAAGTGATCCGAAATGCGGATGCGGACAGCACATAGTGTCCGTTCCGGCCCCATTGGAAATGAATGGGTCCGCAAAATTGTGTAACAGATGCAGACCCAACTTGCGGATATGTGAATAGACTCAATGAACTATCAGACGGATTCACTTTTTTTTTTTTTTACCTGGCACACATGCAGTGCATGGCTGTGATGGCTTCTAAGTGCCCACAGCTTAAAAGCTTGTTGATTGGCTGCACTGCAGCCTTTCAACAAGCTTTATTAAATGCCCGAACATCAAACTCGAACCCGAACTTTTCCGCCAAAGTTCGGGTCTGGGTAACATAAATCGTAAAGTTCGGTACGAACCCGAACATTACAGTTCAGGCTCACTCAACACTATTCACGAGCAGAATCTGTATCTTCTGAGAGGGAAATGAAAATATAGTAAATTTTATTTGCACATTTTTCATTCACAAATTTGCAAACAAGTGAATCTGATCCGTGCCGCATCAATGAAGCAATCCTGCTGCTCAAGGCTTTGTTCTACAGACCCAGAAATGGACTATTTCACGAGCTCGAGCCATCAAGTCGGCAGTAAGCAGAGTATTAATATAAGCATGTTGGACAGGTTTGTTGTTAGCAGAAAGAACAGCTGGTACGAAGAGTCCTAACTGCTCTGTTGACTCCTTATCAGACCCTCCGGTCTACTTCTTAACTAATCAGTGCCTACTGGCAAGACAAGGAACAGACTTATCATTAGAAAGCAGTCATCAAGCTCTGTCTACAAACCCTCCGGACTGTGCTTTACTGTCTCCAGAAGCTTTGTTCTGGCCAGAAGTTTTACAGAGACTGAGACAATGGTTATCTGAGTCCAAATGAGGTCCCCTCATCCGTATAGTTATCAAAGGGAGGCAAGCTCCGAGGCGGATATGCCACCTGTCTAGCAGACAAGTAAGTCCACTACCACTTTGCCATGGGACTGCACTAATGACTGACATAATACCGTAGCTGAGGCTAATTAGGTCAGTGTGACCCGCCAAAGGTATTGTCAAACTATTAAGGGATTTGCAAAAGAGCAACTAAGAAAGTTTTCTACGATAAGCAAAAAAGTAATGTGCAAGTCATACTAGTCTTCCAGGAACTTGGGTCTTCTGCTGTCTCAAGATCAGATGGTGCAGCTGCTATGGAGCCCTTGAAGGAAGATGGTCAAGTCCAGATTTGTCTCTTATCCCTTTTTCTATTTGGTGTGAAGAACCTGGGCAGGAACGGTCTCTCTGCTACAATGTATCAGTCTGGAGTCCAAGGCCATATAGCTAAGAGAGCACTGTGTAGACTGGGATACAACTTTATCCATGTCTAATTCACTGACAGCAATCAAATATCTGGAGAATAGTAAAGAATTCAAACATTAGTTATATAAAGAAGTTGTGGAAAGTCTCATGTATGCAGTAAATAAGCTAAACTAGATATACTTTTATACCGAATGACCTTCTAAACCATTGGCGTATGATCAGAGGTTTAAAGGGGTTTTTACCACCTAGGACATTGATGGCATAACACTAGGATATGCCTTCAATGTCATATAGGTATGCGTCCCATCCTATCTCCAGAACCGCACCACTGAAGTGAACAAAGAGCCGCCACGCACATGCGGCCACTCCCCGTTCACCACTATGGGGGTTCTTAAAATTGCGAAGCGCCAGCTTGGCTATTTCTGGCAATCCCATAACAGTAAATGGAGATATGGTGTGCTCTCCACTGGTATTTCTGAGAACAGCCAAGCATGCATCAGTCGGCTATTTTCAGAACTCGCATATTGATAAACGGACAGCACGCTGAGCTTGCGCTGTGTGCTTTCCTTCACTTTGAGGGCCCTGTTATGCAAATAGGAGTGGATCCCAGAAGTGGGACATGCACCTTTCTGACATTGAAGGCATATTCTAGCTATAAGCAATCAATGTCCCAAATGGGCTGACATCCTAAAGGACGGATCTAGGCGTTTGCTGGGCTTTTTCATCATAATGATCCTCGCTGCAGGCGATTGAGATTTCTGTCTTGTCTTGTGTTCCAGGAACTGTACCTGGCCAAAAACATAACTAGAAGCCAACACCTTAGAATCCCTGAAGACCATGAGAGGTTAGGGAGCAGAACAATGAGATTCCATCCATCAATGCCACAAATTACGATGCTCTAAATGGATCGCGAGGGTCCATGATCTTGGAATATAACGTGGCTTTAAATTGTCCTACATTGCAGCAAAGACTCACAGGGGTTTTCCGGGACTTTACAAGAGATGACATATCCTCTTGATCATCATTATCTGATCAGTGAGGGTCTGACCCCAGGGACCCCCGCCGATCAGCTGTTTGAGAAGGCAACAGTGCTCACAGTAGCACCACAGCCTTCTCTCAGCTTTTCCGTGGCCAGTGACGACACATTTATCGGTCACGTGGCCAAGGCGCAGCTCAGCTCTATAGACTGAGTGCCACACCAAGCACGGCCGCTATACAATGTACTGCGCTGTGTTTGCTGAGCAAGGAGAAGACCAGGAGAGTCTGTGCCTTCTCTAACAGCTTATTGGAGGGCGCCCGGTGTGTCGGACCCCCACCGAGTAGACACTGATGACTGTCCTTGTAAAGAGTTGGAAAACCCTTTCAAGTCTTACAGTTATTAGGAGATTACATCAGTGGTCTCCAGATGCGATTTCAGAGGATGATGGGAGTTCTAATTTCAGAACAGCAGCAGAATACTGTTCACACTTGTCAAGTACAATCACTTTTATTGCTCATATACAATCCATGGGAAGGTGTCAATCAGAGAATGAGATCAGTAAATCCTGGGCTTATTTTATTCTTCTAATTCTGTGTTGGGATTACCCAGTCAAGAATCCTCACCCGTTATTTCTATCATATATAAGCTTTCAATTTATTTAATTTCTACAGACAGTTGATGGTAATAGTAATATCTTTTCAAACGTGCTGAGGTTTAAAATGAAAAAGTCACAGGATCTTAAAGAACATAATTACATTGATGTCAAAGGAAGAAAGCTTCATATTGTACAATGAGTCTCTAGCAGAATCCCAGCAATCACAATCCTAACAAATCAGAGAGTTTTCTGCCTCATAATGATCAGTAAGAAAGGAATAAAGCAGCAACTTCAAAAACCAAAGAATAAGTGTAAAGCTGACAAGATTATACAATGCAGCCTGACACCGTGCAAAAACTTCTAGATTACTGGCCTTTATGTACAAGAACAAAACGAATCTATGTGCAAGAAAAAACTATACTAATACTGCTCCTATGTACAAGGATATAACTACTATAATACTGCTCCTATGTACAAGAATATAACTACTATAATACTACCTCCTATGTACAAGAATATAACTACTATAATACTGCTCCTATGTACGAGAATATAACTACTATAATACTGCCTCCTATGTACAGGAATATAACTACTATAATACTGCTCCTATGTACAAGAATATAACTACTATAATACTGCTCCTATGTACAAGAATATAACTACTATAATACTGCTCATATGCACAAGAATATAACAATTATAATACTGCCTCCTATGTACAAGAATATAACTACTATAATACTGCTCCTATGTACAAGAATATAACTACTATAATACTGCTCCTATGTACAAGAATATAACTACTATAATACTGCTCCTATGTACAAGAATATAACTACTATAATACTGCTCCTATGTACAAGAATATAACTACTGTAATACTGCTCCTATGTACAAGTTTATAACTACTATAATACTGCCTCCTATGTACAAGAATATTAGTACTATAATACTGCCTCCTATGTACAAGAATATGACTACTATAATACTGCTCCTATGCACAAGAATATAGCTACTATAATACTACCTCCTATGTACAAGAATATAAATACTATAATACTGCCTCCTATGTACAAGAATATAACTACTATAATACTGCTCCTATGTACAAGAATATAACTACTATAATACTGTCTCCTATGTACAAGAATATAACTACTATAATACTGCTCCTATGTACAAGAATATAACTACTATATTACTGCCTCCTATGTACAAGAATATATCTACTATAATACTGCTCCTATGTACAAGAATATAACTACTATAATACTGCTCCTATGTACAAGAATATAACTACTATAATACTGCCTCATATGTACAAGAATCTAACTACTAAAATACTGCCTCCTATGTACAATAATATAACAACTATAATACTGTCTCCTATGTACAAGAATATAACTACTATAATACTGCTCCTATGTACAATAATATAACTACAATAATACTGCTCCTATGTACAAGAATATAACTACTATAATACTGCCTCCTATGTACAAGAATATAACTACTATAATACTGCCTCCTATGTACAATAATATAACAACTATAATACTGCCTCCTATGTACAAGAATATAACTACTATAATACTGCCTCCTCTATAAAAGAATATAACTACTATAATACTGCTCCTATATACAAGAATATAACTACTATAATACTGCTCCTATGTACAAGAATATAACTACTATGGCAACTCATCTGCTTCAGGCTACAAGGTTACTATTCCATAAAGTGGCTCAGTCCTGACCTCATACCCTGCTTCATTGGTGGCACAAAGTGATCAATTATACTATCTAGAGTAGCTGGCCTATTGGTAGCCAGAATCATAACTACGTATAATAGCTGGTCCCCTATATATATAGAATCATAACTACTATACTACTGCCTCTGACGTTGCTAGACACCTCATCACTGACGCCTAAGTTAACCTTGTCCATTAGCACATGTGCAATCATACACCTAACCAGCTCTGCATATGTCACCTAGAGACCAAGTTCGATTTGCATATCTTTCTGTTCACTAGTTAGTTGGTTTGTATTGTTTATGTAACTACTTCAAGCACTATCAGTATTTCAAGGACTGTAACTGCATGGCTCGCTGAGAGAACAATGCCACAGCACAGTCTCTTCTATATGGTACTCCTTCCTGGACTGCAGATATGCCATGTCTTCTGTTTTATCGTCCTTACTGCTTTCACTACTTGGGCCTACAAGCCCTTTATTGCTGCACTGATGTACGTGCATTACTTTCTTTTGCTCAATAAAAAGATGATTGACAAAGAATATAACTACTATAATACTGCTCCTATGTACAAGAATATAACTACTATAATACTGCCTCCTATGTACAAGAATATAACTACTATAATACTGCTCCTATGTACAAGAATATAACTACTATAATACTGCTCCTATGTACAAGAATATAACTACTATAATACTGCCTCATATGTACAAGAATATAACTACTATAATACTGCCTCCTATGTACAAGAATATAACTACTATAATACTGCCTCCTATGTACAAGAATATAACTACTATAATACTGCCTCCTATGTACAAGAATATAACTACTATAATACTGCTCCTATGTACAAGAATATAACTACTATAATACTGCTCCTATGTACAAGAATATAACTACTATAATACTGCTCCTATGTACAAGAATATAACTACTATAATACTGCTCCTATGTACAAGAATATAACTACTATAATACTGCCTCCTATGTACAAGAATATAACTACTATAATACTGCTCCTATGTACAAGAATATAACTACTATAATACTGTCTCCTATGTACAAGAATATAACTACTATAATACTGCTCCTATGTACAAGAATATAACTACTATAATACTGCTCCTATGTACAAGAATATAACTACTATAATACTGCTCCTATGTACAAGAATATAACTACTATAATACTGCTCCTATGTACAAGAATATAACTACTATAATACTGCTCCTATGTACAAGAATATAGCTACTATAATACTGCCTCCTATGTACAAGAATATAACTACTATAATACTGCTCCTATGTACAAGAATATAACTACTATAATACTGCCTCTTATGTACAAGAATATAACTACTATAATACTGCTCCTATGTACAAGAATATAACTACTATAATACTGCCTCCTATGTACAAGAATATAACTACTATAATACTGCTCCTATGTACAAGAATATAACTACTATAATACTGTCTCCTATGTACAAGAATATAACTACTATAATACTGCTCCTATGTACAAGAATATAACTACTATAATACTGCTCCTATGTTCAAGAATATAACTACTGTAATACTGCTCCTATGTACAAGGATATAACTACTATAATACTGCCTCCTATGTACAAGAATATAACTACTATAATACTGCCTCCTATGTACAAGAATATAACTACTATAATACTGCTCCTATGTACAAGAATATAACCACTATAATACTGCTCCTATGTACAAGAATATAACTACTATAATACTGCTCCTATGTACAAGAATATAACTACTATAATACTGTCTCCTATGTACAAGAATACAACTACTATAATACTGCTCCTATGTACAAGAATATAACTACTATAATACTGCTCCTATGTACAAGAATATAACTACTATAATACTGCCTCCTATGTACAAGAATATAACTACTATAATACTGCCCCCTATGTACAGGAATATAACTACTATAATACTGCTCCCATGTACAAGAATATAACTACTATAATACTACTCCTATGTACAAGAATATAACTACTATAATTCTGCCTCCTATGTACAAGAATATAACTACTATAATACTGCCCCCTATGTATAGGAATATAACTACTATAATACTGCTCCTATGTACAAGAATATAACTACTATAATACTGCTCCTATAGTATGTACAAGAATATAACTACTATAATACAGCTCCCATGTACAAGAATATAACTACTATAATACTGCCTCCTATGGTACAAGAATATAACTACTGTAATACTGCTTCTATGTACAAGAATATATTATTATTTTCTGATGTGATGTCACTTGTATTGTAGAGATACGCTATATTGCATGTTTTTACATCTGCTTTTATCCAAATTTTTTCTTTTTAGTTCTCAAACTCTGGTAAAAGTCTGATGACTTCTGTCTGGGTTTTGATGAACATTTGACCAGAGAATCAAGAAGTTCAATCAGACAGTGATATGCCGCAGGTCAATGATTCATATGGCAGTTGTTGTTTTGCTGCAGGAAGGACGCTGTACCTGTGACTGTGGACTGCATCGCACCAACAGCCACCGCTTCATTCCACATCAACATAAAACCTTACAGATGGAGAGGACCAGAGAGGATTCCTGCCTGACAGATATAAAGCACGAGCAGATCAAACTGGTGTTACTGGGTCGCAGTACATTCAGGTTACCATTAACCATTACAGTAAGGTGGCTCTGCGTCTAGGCGTCTCTCTGGACAATATATATAAAGCGGCTGGTATCAGTAATATTTCTTCTGGATGAGAACTTATCATGATGGCAGGAGAGTGCTTTCCAGACTTCCTCTGAACTCTAATGTGGCTATCAGTGGCAAGCCATAGTGTTCATTGATGTCAGCGTGTTCTGCCTTGTTATTAAAGATGTCCGCATCAGAATTCTCAGGAGAGCTGGAGAGTGTCCTTTGCCATCATGCATAGTCTGTAGATGCACAGGACCAACATCAGGAGTCATGTTGAGGGACGCCATTAGCTCCCATAGCCGTACCTGTCTAGTATTTATGGTGGGAACATTGACTAGCCTTTAGCATATCCAGGACATTGTGGAATCAGTCCTACTGCCGTCATGCATAGTGCAGAGGCACACAGAAGCAATCACTGGAGTCGTAATGTGGAGCACCATTAGCTCCCATTGCCGTTCTCATCTGGGAGGGAAGATTGACCAGCCGTTGGTATGTCCAGGACATTGTGGGTCCAGTCCTACTTACTTTTTTGACTCAGGAGATGTGAAGTTCCAACAAGATAACAATGTCACATGCCCATGTAACACAATGTGCTCTTCATGGTCTCCAACAGATGCCCTGGCCAGCCTCATCATCAGATCCCCATGGAGAACATCTGGGACTGGATGGGGTGACCGATCTCCCATGTACAGCAGCCAACAACCACCTTGTCTGAACTACTGCTCAAAGATAAAAGACCACAAAAGGATATCCAGCATCTGTATGATGCCACCATGCCAGAGTGGCAGCCTGTATGGCTGCCATAAGGGTAGATGCCACCGAGTATTAATGTGACCTTTCCTCAACATGTAGAACCCACAATAAAGGGGCTACCACCTTGTGTGGCCAGTGACCGAGCACCACCAGCTGTTTATACTTTGTCAGTCTCAGCGCAATCGCATTATGTTCTCCAGGTGTTTTTTTACCATTTTCTATAATTCCTAACACTCTAAATGTCCATAGCAGTATCCATAAACACTATGGGTAGAGTTCCCTTTTAGACGACTAGTTCCACAAATCAATGGTTTATCATACAAGGATCCTTGTTATTTTTGGATTTTTTTGTTCATCAGACAGATGGCAAAATCTTCAAGTATTGTTTAACACAAAATGGAAATAAAATAAAACAAAACTTTTCCCCCATTTTTCCTTTGTTTTTCTCTGGATGAGATTGATACATTGTACCTGTGGCAAGACGTGTGCAAATACATCGCCTTGTTTCGTGACACTCCTGCGCATTGCTCCCCAAGCGGCCATCTTCTTGCATAACCTTAATTTGAAATGTGTCATATTACTATTGTTAGAGCATGTCTGCAATCACACGAAGCCGGAGCAGGCGGAGAGGAGATGAGTGCCAGCTTTCTGCCGCCTGCCTGCATCCAAAATATATTTTTGGAGCCTTACTTAACTATTTCACTGTCACTGTGGAATACAACAATATAGAAGCTACTGACGATAATGGAGGTGCTCCAGGGATACATTGTGGTTTATCCGCCGACTGTTTCCAATAAAATATACAACTCTCGTCTGTTTTTTTATGAATCTTAATTAATCATGGCCTTATATATTATCAGAAGTTGGGGCTTCCTTACAAATACCGCAAAGTGGTGCATATTATTCAACACTGGCTAGGAGATTGGCAATATTTTTTGCACAAACGTCACTGATTATATGAATAAGAAGCCGCCTCCAGTTCTCTATGTCCTAAAATGGTTATTTTGAATATCATTAGTGCTTTCGACAAACTTTGCAAGCATATGTAAGACACTTTGTAATATATCTTATTTTAGAGAAAATGCCTCTTTCTCCACTTATCAGCCATCTTTTCTCCTTTCCCTGCTTCCTAAACTGATCATTCATCTTCAATTCACTGATGAAATCCATCTTGAGAGAAGAGATGGATTATTTATCAGTAGTGATAAGCACATTTTTGAAAATTTGTTTAGGTCCCATTCGTACAAATCGAGTGTGTGATTCAATTCAGACCTGAATCGATTCTACCAAATCGAAAATGGAAAGTGCTTCAATTTTCATGAAAAGCTGTGATTGACCTTCTGGTCTTTCTCTGTTTCTCTCTCCGTCCTTCTCCCTTCCTCTATCCGGCTCCCCTTTCTGCTACAAGAATTCTTTTAAATTGAGTGACTAGAAATTCAGATTCTATAGAATCCAAATTATTTGAAAACCGTGGAATTGATTTGCCCATCTCTAAATATCAGTTGACTGATGGATCAAGTTACAGTACCCATGGAAGTCTATTGAGAGGTGAGGGGGAGGATGGACCTGCTGGAGGGAAACAGAGGATGAGAAATGCAGAAAAGCTGCTGCTGGTTCAAGTAGGTTTTCTATCTCACCTCAGTGCTGGATTGAAAGCTACATTGCCCAGTACTGCTGTGTAATGTCCTCCATGCTGCTGCTCCTTCTGACTGAGGATTGCATAGACAGGGGAGTAGGATTTCCTCTTCTCTTTGTGTTTAAGAAACATGATAGAAGCAGATTCTACACCCACTGAGAATTAAAAATGAAGCACGCGCAGGCAGAAAAGTGAAACAGATATAATGTGTTATCCTTCACTGACACATTCTGAAAAGTCAAGTGAAACATCAGGTAGGCTTTGACGTTCCCTGATATTTTTACGAACTCATTCAATGCAATATTGCAATTAGCTATCAAGCCCTCGATCAGGCTACAATTCACATCACAGATGTTACAGCAGTGGGTGGAAAACCACTGTGTTAACCAGAGGCTACTCCTAAGAACGTCATCCTAGCAGTTTTCAACCATTAATCCTCTATACAGGGATCTGGACTTTGCTGCAGGCGAACCACCAGGCTTCTACCTCCTGGAATAGTCTCCATGTCATTAACAGCTGACGAAGAGATAGATTAGATTTGGCTTGGGGCTACTCCTAAGGGCGTTATTCTAGCAGTCCCCTGGTACAGTACACCTTTGTAGGGAACTTTAGTAAACTACGGAACCTTATTGCTTAGGTAGGGAAGGTGCCTTAAGTAAATGAAGACTGACAGCCATTGGCTGGAAAGATTAGGGTTCATGTACTCTGACCCTATAGGAGCAGGAGACAGCGTGCACATGCCCTACAGGCATAGGTGGACGGGCTTTGCTGTGGCAAGCAGGCCTCAGCCTCTGTGGAGTGACAGAGTATGCCCAGCAGCCAGGTCCTCCTGGAGGATGGGAGCAGGAGGCATGTCTGGACCACCAGGGGAGTTTAACTAGACAGTCACAACAACCACTGAGAGGCCGCACATAGACACATATAGCATAAACATCTACCAACAGGATATCATGAAATCTTTTTTTTTTCTTCTCAAAGCTGGTCGTCTCATCCCAACATCTACTGATATGCTAAGCCAAGACAAAAGTAAAGAAGAACACATCTGTATGTAGGTTACTCTTCATGTTTTTTTGGCTGCTATGTGTGTCAGATAGACTTTTTTTCTTCTTTCCATAAATTTGATTACTGTTTTTATAACAGTAGGTGTTGAAATAGGAGACAATCATGTTTGCCGATTTCTTAAAGTCTATGGACATCTTCCATAGCTTTTCCATAACTCTAGGAGACTTCAGTGGAGAAAGACACAGACGTTTACATCCACTATTCCAGGTGAAGCCACTTTAGGGTAATTTCTTTTTTGCCATTTAGGACAATATCGGTTAATATGAGGGTCTGATGTTAAAGTGGCACTCCAGGAGATTTTTGGCGACTTATATACCTTGTTCCAAATTATTGTGAAAATAATGTTTTCTCTGATTTTTCTAAATAGTTGATGCAAATGACAGTCAGTATAGTCTTCAAGTCGTCGACCGTTAGAGTATAAATCAAATTTTATTGAACAAACCTCCCAATGATAGTATTTTTTCAAAAATTTAAAATGCACTGTTCCAAATTATTCTGCATAACAGAGTTTCAAAAAATGTTGTAAGTTGTAAAGAACTGAAAATGGTCATTTGTTGAATCTGCAGAATTAAGAGATCACATTTACTGAAATCAAAATCAATTTCAATCAAAAACATCATAACAGGCCAAGTTACATGTTAACATAGGACCACTTCATTGATATCACCTTCACAATTCTTGTATCCATTCCATTTCTAAGTTATTGGAGAGTTTCTGCTTGAATTTCTTTGCAGGATGTCAGAATAGACTCCCAGAGGTGCTGTTTTTATGTGCGTTGCCTCCAACCCTCATAGATCTTTTGCTTGAGGGCACTTCAAAGGTTCTCAATAAGGTTTAGGTCGGAGGAGGATGGGGGCCACACCATGAGTTTCTCTACTTTTATGCCCATTGCAGCCAATGACTCAGAGGTCTTCTTTACAGCCGGAGATGGTGCATTGTCAGCATGAAGATGAATTTGCTATGGAAGGCATGGTTCTTCTTTTTGTACCATGAAAGACAGTGGTCTGTCAGAAACTCTATATACTTTGCCAAGGTCATTTTCACACCTTCAGGGACCCTAAAGGGGCCTACCAGTTCTCTTCTTATGATTCTGCGCCAAAACAACTCCACTACCTCCTTGCTGATGTTACAGCCTTGTTGGGACATGGTGGCCATCTGCCAACTGTCCACTACTCCATCCATCTAGACCAGAAACTACGACTTCGAGAATGCTCCATTAATTTCTATGGAGTTTTGAAAAACAGCCAAGCAAATGTACATTTTGGGAGTTGTAGTTTTACCAGAGCTGGAGTGCCAGAGGTTAGCCATCATGGATCTAGACCTTCCAGGGTTGCACAGCACTCATCAGTAAACAAGACTGTTTGTTAGTCTTCATGTATGTCTGGGCCCACTGCAACCATTTCTGCTTGTGAGCACTGGTTGAGGATGGCCAAATAGTAGGTTTATACACAACTGCAAGACTGTGGAGGATCCTACACCTTGAGGTTCGTGGGACTCAAAGAGGCACCGGCAGCTTCAAATGCCCGTTTGCTGCTTTGTTATGGTGTTTTAGCAGCTCTTAATCCGATGACTTTGTCTGGCAATAACCTTCCTCATTCTGCCTTTATCTGCAGGAACCGTCTGTGCTTTGAATCGGCCGCAACTCTCTTCACAGTACGATGATCACGCTTAAGTTTTCATGAAATATCTAATCTTTTCATACCTTGTCCAAAGCATTGCACTATTTGACCCTTTAGGCAGCAGAGAGATCATTTGTCTTTCCCATATTGCTTGAAAACTGTGGCCTTCTTAATAATGTGGATCGTCCTTCTTAAAGGGGTTTTGCCATCACAGACAATGGGGGCATATCACTAGGATATGCCCCCATTGTCTGATAGATGTGGGTCCCACCTCTGGGACCCGCACCTACACAGAGAACGGAGCGGGGAAAGTAGTGGAGGACGCACTGCGCATGCGCAGCCACCCTCCATTCATTTCTATGGGGATGCCGAAAATATTTCCGTCGGCCCCATAGAAATGAATGGGAGCGGGGCCGCGCAAGTGCGGTGCGCTCCAATTCACTTGTATGGGAGCAGCGCGGAGCAGAGGAGCAGCGCTTGATGGTGGCCAGACCCCAGGGTTCTCCAGCCACAACCCGAGGGTCCTCCAGCCCGCTCCGTTCTCGTTGTAGGTGAGGGTCCCAGAGGTGGGACCTGCACCTATCAGACAATGGGGGCATTTCCTAGCGATATGCCCCCATTGTCTGTGATGAGGAAACCCCTTTAAGTAGTTTTCTTTTAATTGGGCTAACCTGGCAAACTTTTTATCACAGGTGTCTGAGATTGATCCAAAGAGCCCTGAGACACTATCCTTAAATTTAATTGAAAAAGAAAAAATCACATCTTTATGACACTTAAATCCAATTGGCATAATAATTTGGAGCACAGTGTAATGTTACTTTGTTCCCCCTACCTCAGACACATCCATACATTTTGAACCCCTTCTCTGCAGTGTGACAAAAGTCTAAACTCTGGTCTCAAGCTCACTCTGATGTGGAGACTCAAGATCAGTCTCTTCTTCTTGGCTGACTTTCTAAGAACTGCAGGATTATAACATAATCTACCAAATTGTCCTGGCATATTTCAGATCCTTCCCCTTCCCACCAATCTCCACCTTCCTTTTTCTGTATGCCTCCTTTACACCATATAGAGTGCTGCTGAAAATATAATTTCTGCTCTATGCAAGTGAGCAGGAGTGCAGTAAAATAAAAAGTGACTCTCTGCAATGATTTGTTACAAACTAACATTAAAAACCCCTCTCTGACTCAAACTGCCTGTCAATACTGTCTGTGTGTGCTGTGTGCAGAATCTCCAGTATATTTTACGGCATGCAGCTTCACACTGCTCTCTCCTGACCCATACTGCCTGTTGGTACTATATGTGTGTGCTGTGTGCAGAATCTCCAGTATATTCTATGATATATAGCTTCACACTGCCCTATCAAGATTCATACTGCCTGTCGGTGCTATCTGTGTGTGCTGTGTGCAGAATCTCCAGTATATTCTATGGCATGCAGCTTCACAAACCTCTCTCCTGACTCACATTGTCTATCTAAACTATATGTGTGCAGAATCTCTAGTATATTCTATGAGATGCAGATTTACACTCTCTCTCCTGGAGTGTGTAAAATATCTGTATGTATTGTGTGCAGAATATTTGATGTGTTTTATGAGATGTAGCTTCACACTTCACTCCCCTGCCTCACTCAGTCTGCCTATACTATCTGTGTGTGCTGTGTGCAGAATCCCCATTGTATTCTATCAGATGCATTTTTACACTTCTCTCCAGTCCCACTGCCTGCATATACTACTGTGAGCACTGTGTGCGGACACCCCAGTCTTTTTTATGAGATACAGCTTTACACTGCTCTTCTCTCTCTTCTGCTTGTACGAGCTGGTAAGAACAAATCTATCACAAGCAGATGGCAGGGGAGACAGGGTGAAGTTGCATTAGATAAAAATACATTGAGATTCTGCAGTGTAAGTTAGGAGACTGCAGTCCTATGTCATTGCCTTATTACTCTATATACTCTTATTACTCTATATACTCTATATTACTCTATACCTATGTCATTGCCCTTAGATAGGACTGCAGTGTGAACAACCTCCTAGCAGAGGATTTGGATCTGCATCAGAAAATCAAAGCTCTAATCTCATAAAAAATTAAGAAATTAATTAGCATCATATTTTGATCTAAATTCTAAAACAACACAGTAGAGATTAACTTTACAGACATTCATTGTTTTTAACGGGGCACAGGCAGCTTTATAAAGAATTTAACCGCATTTTCCTTTTTGCATTTTAGTTTTTTCCTCCCAACATTCCAATAATAACTTTTTTAATTTTCCATTCATATAGCCATATGAGCGTTTTTTTTTTAGTAAGGAAAAGTTGTGTTGTTTAGTGGCAACATTTAATTTGCCATGTCTTGTATTGGAAAACGGGAAAAAATTGTTTGTGGGATGAAACTGAAAAAAAAACCAATTTTGTCAAGGTTTTTGGGGTTTTGATATTATGGTTTTCACTATGCACTAAAAATAACATGACTTCCTTATTCTGTGGCTCAATACAATTACAATGATACCAAATATGTATAGTTTTTTTTTACTACTTTTAAAAAAATAAAAACCTTTATAAAAAATCTAAATTTTCTTTGCATCACCATTTTCTGACAGCCATAACTTTTTTAGATTTCCGTATACAGAGCTGTATAAGGGCTATTTTTTGCAGGATGAATTCTAGTTTTTATAGAAACCATTTTTGGGGTACATACAACTTTCTGATCATTATTATTCAAGTTTTTGGGGAGATAAGGTGACCAAAAAATGGTGAATCACATGTTTTTTTTTCATGTTACAGGCTTACACCATGCAGGTAAAATATTTTTATATTTTAATAGTTCAGACATATTCGGAAGCGGAGATACCTGTTATGTTTATTTTTTTTAATTATTTATTTTGATAGATAAAATTGGGAAGGGGGGGTGATTTGAACTTTTAATATTTTTAAGGAGTTTTTTTGTTTTTTAAAACTTTTTACATAATAACTTTTATCCCCCTTAACCCCTTAGTGATCAGCCATACATGTTTTTACGTGAGAGCAGGGACCCGGCTCTCACAGGAGTGCCGATCCGGGCTGTTTAATACTTTACATGCTGCAAGCCTGCTGGTCAATGTTAGAATAGTGTTAGATAGTGCATTGCATTTTAAAAGCAATCAAAAAGCTGTCCCCTTGTGGGACTATTAAGTGGTAAAAAATGTAAAAAAAAAACCTCATTCATTCAATTTTAAAAATCTTATAAAAAAATTAAGTTTTTTTTCCATTGAAAATATGATTTTCAATGAACAAAATTGCTAAAAAAAATCTGAATTGCTAAAAAGACAGAATTGCTAATTTATTCTTAGTTGCCACTGAAAAAATGTAATAACCAGTGATCAAAAAGCGCCATTTACTCTAAAATGAACCAATGAAAAATACTAATCGTCCCGCAAAAATCAAGCCCTCACACAACTCCATAGAAAGAAAAATAAAAAAGTTATGGGTCTTGGGAAGCAGCAATGCAAAAACATTTTTTCCTTTAAAAAAAAGGGGGGTTTTATTGCAAAAAAATCAATATGTATTTGGTATCACTGTAATCACACTGACCCAGTGAATAAAGATATTATGTCATTTATACTGAAAAATGAAAGCTGTAAATTTATAACGTAAAAACGCAGTGGCAGTATTGCTGTTTTACCCATCTCCCTACCAGAAAGAGTTAATAAAAGTTAATCAGAAAGTTTTGTGTACCCCAAAATGGCTCTACCTGATGAGCTGTGCCTGTGCACAGATTTGCAGGCAGATTACCATGACCTTCAGCAGGCTCCAGGCTGACATGGTAAGCAATTGGAGCCCTGCAATTTCACTGTGGGGGCTCTGATCGGAAGGCATATAGAGTCGCCTTCCTCTGCCGAACCTCACAGATGCTGTGATCACTGTTAAATGCGGCATCTGAGGGGTCAAATGACTGGTTTCAGCATCATCGCTGACCCCAGTCATTGTGGCTAGGTGCCTACTGTATTACACAGCCGTCACCCGCCACATATGGAGCGGTTTCAGCGCAGAAGTCCGCTCCATACATTCCCTCAGCCACTATGATGTACAGGTACATCACGGTAGCTGAAGGGACTAATGGTTCATTCAGTTCTAGTGAGGCACAGCTCCAGTTTTCTTTGGGATATATCAATGCCTATATTTTTATATCCATGGACAGATTATTAGCCGTGCAGCCGCGTCTTGTTTGTTTTGTGATTAAAAGTAAAATCAATACTTGTGATGACAATTATATTAGAGTCTATGGAGACAGCTTGTATCTCTGCTCAGAAGATACCCATGAGGCATCACAGCACGGTGACTTTTCCAGACAGCTCGGCGTGATTCCCAGGCATCACCGGTTATCTATTCCTGATATATCATGATAAATTATTCCCGTGAAATAGCATCATATCTGCACAACAGCAAAGCTGCAAATAAAAACATGGAAGGCGCCGTCTTGCTTACTGTGCACCTCCCATGGCTTTATGAAGCGATAAAAGAAACGTGCCTTCTACACCCGGCCAGCTTTATTTCACCAATTTTCTGCTAAAATGGAAAAATAAAACATATAAAAATCTGATGTAAAGTTTCTCCGCCACAATATGTGCTGCTTTTTTCTTAGGAAAATGGGTTTGCTATAAATATCTCCTGCTAGCTCTTGTTTTGTGTGATTACGCTCTATTCTAGAGCTGGTCTTAAATTCTTGCAATTTTATAAAATAGACAGAAATTATAATTCTTACTGTCTATGTAAAGGATGCAGAAAAAAATCACTTTGTTATCAAGCAGGTTTTGCTCTACTGGATAACTCCCGCTTCTACAGTGGAATGAGGTGGACGTGAGGTGTGGTCCGTGAGGCCGTCCGTAGATGCATGGATAATGATGATAATACAGATGTGCCTTCCTTATGGTTACAAGCTGAAAGGTGTGAGATAACATTTAGAAAAAACATGATTCTGCTATAGTCTGTTTGGAGATGCTTATGCTATATGTGTCTATGTGTGGCCATCCAGTGCTTATGGTGTAAACTGCAGCCTTTCAAGGGCTGTACTGAAATTATATTGTGAGAACTTGTAGTCCTTAGGTACGGTAAGGATAGACACATCTGTATGTACATCTGTGGTGATGAATTTATTCCGTTCCTGCCAATGGAAACCGCAGATTTCATTGGCTGGTATAGTCCATGGATGTATTTTAAAGGTATGGTCCTATCAGGACAACTCTCTGTCCAAATGCAGAAATTCCAGGAACTCCCTCTGGATCTGGCAGCTGAGATCCCCAGCTGTTGTCACCTGGCATAGCTGCAGGAACTTACCCAACCTGGTGTCTCCTATATGATATCAAAGACGGGAAGGGGCTCATTTTGATTGATGCTAAAGTCAGCACTGACAGTTTCTCTGATTTTTACCAGAATATTTGGTTGGCCATGATGGTGGTCTTGCCCAGTCACAGTATCTCTGATGGACACATACAGATACAGATGTGTCCTTTCGAGCTTTCTCATGACTCAACATCTCCTTACAGATCAAAGGATGATCAGTTTAAAAAAAAGGAGAAAAACATGCCTTTTGATACTTTGCCAGGAGTTGTTTCTGCTGTATGTGTCTAAAAGCAGCCACCTGGTGGCTGTGATGTGAATTGCAGTCTGTTCAGTTAACTGTTTGCAAGTCTTGACTAAAGTGGCTAATTCAAGGACTGCTATTTACCGGAGAAGTTCTTTTTATAAGAAGCAGCTCAATTATATAGAGGGTTGTATTAAGGTTCTGACAGAGAGTGAAGCTCCTGCCCCCAGAAGATAACTCCAGAACAAGTACTGAATAAACAAGCCATCTATACAATGGCACGTCAGGTCTCCTGTAACATCGTCCTTTATCCATTTGGATAGGAACTAAGAGAAAAAGCAAGTTGAGTTATATATTAGATATTTACAGCATGGAGGGTGATTAAAAGTCTGCGCTGTAGTTTGCAGTGGGCTATGCCAACCCCCCTGCTGTAACAAGCATTAAAGATGATGTTTCCATTTCCAGATAAGAAATATATTCTTCAACCTGCCTCTAGGGAAATTTACCAGCTGCCCAATTATTGCTCAACGTGGCGGAGACTTTTCACAATACCGTCAGGGTTTTGCTTGATTTGAAATGTTATTTTTGTAAGGCAGGGGAAAGAGAAAAAAGTCTATTCGAAGAGAGAAAGCACCAGACCCACCACTGAGTGCTACATTTCACAATAAACTCCTTGTCTATCTATGCAGATGGTGCGCCCAGTTTGAGAGATATTGGGAACAAGGTATATTGAGGTAAGGAGGATAGATTGGAACTTGTAGCAGAAGGGAAAAATTGGTGCCCTGGGTCCCTTGACTTATTGCAGGACTGATGGATCTGCAGATATTCATCGGGACACTGCTGGAATTTCGAAGCCATTCATCTGAACACATTGATATTGAGTCACGGTTCTGTCACTCAGGATGCGGTAACTCTATATAGGATCGTTAAATGGAAATGCTTCACTTTATCACATCAGCCCTCACATGCCTGGTGTAGTAAAGGCTAAAGCCATCTCCACAACAATGAATCTCTTTTCACCTGCAAGATCTGTTCTCGCGCTGCCACTCATTGTGCTGTCAACGTGTCCTTGTCATTCTACATTACATTACTTGTACTCATTTATCTGTCATACAGTCTCCTGTTACTCGTTATTCTGTCACAATGTCCCCAACCATTCAATGTTCCATCATACAACTTCCCGCCTCTCATTGTTTGGAAGCATTCTGTCCCATCAATCATTGTCCTGTTACGTTGTATCATCACATTCCCAGCTACATTGTCTTTACTCATTCATTGTTTTGTTACAATGTCTCCTGCGGTTTCATTTTTACTGCACACCAAGTCCTATCCTACGTTTATCTATATCATCTCCTGTCACTCATTCCTCAGTTACATTGTATCCATCACATAGATCCATCATTGCTGTATTATGTAGTTTACTGTCATCCATAGTTCTTATTAGTTACTTCCTGTCACATACACTTTCTTTTTTTTCTGTGTTATGTCTCACATTGTCCTGTTAGTCTCTAACTGTTGTCTTTCAGTATTTTCGATTGTATCTCACGGTTCTGTTACATTGTTTATTCTGTTACTTCTGTCACTCATTGTTCTGTTAACTTCTAGCCTCTCGTTGTTCTCTTACATTGTCTTCTGTCACTCATTGTTCTGTAAATTTCTAGCCGCTCGTTGTTCTGTTACATTGTCTTCTGTCACTCGTTGTTCTATTACATTGGCTTCTGTCACTCGTTGTTCTGTTACATTGGCTTCTGTCACTCATTGTTCTGTTAACTTCTAGCCCTTCATTGTTCTGTTACATTGTCCTCTGTCACTCATTGTTCTGTTAATTTCTAGACTCTCGTTGTTCTGTTACATTGTCTTCTGTCACTCATTGTTCTGTTAATTTCTAGCCTCTCGTTGTTCTGTTACATTGTCTTCTGTCACTCATTGTTCAGTAAATTTCTAGCCTCTCGTTGTTCTGTTACATTGTCTTCTGTCACTCATTGTTCTGTTAATTTCTAGCCTCTCGTTGTTCTGTTACATTGTCTTCTGTCACTCATTGTTCTGTTAATTTCTAGCCTCTCGTTGTTCTGCTACATTGTCTTCTGTCACTCACTGTTTGCTACAATGTCCCCTATCTCTTTGTTCTGTTACTTTGACTTCTTTTACTCATTGTCTCTTACACTGTCTCCTTTTTCTCACTGTCTCACATTGTTCTGTCAGACTAGTTTCGCACTAGCGCTAAAATCTTCAGAGGAACAACCCTCCTGGAATTCACTGTATTCGTCATACCCGGATACTATCTTTCCCCACCCGAAGCCCATTGAATTGTTTGGATCCACTCCTGTTTTTTTTAGCTTTAGCAATACTAATGGATTACTGACCAAATGCTGGCCGAGTGAAGGCGGATGCTCAACAGACAGGATCCGTTTTTTGGGGGTTATTGTTCTGACGGATCAGAGACAGGGCAAAATAATCAGTGATGTCAACACAAACTTACTGCTGACATCCTCTCCACTCTGTTCGGGGCTTTACTTGTATAAGCGTTTAATAGAAAAGGTTCTGTAGACATCTATGTGGAATCTGCTGACAAGGGTGTAAAAGGAGTGCGCTCTTTCACGCTATAGTGGATCTAGTGTTGATCACGAATATTCCAATTGTGAATTTTAATCGCGAAAATCAGCACTTCGAGAATTCGCGAATATTTAGAATATTTCAAAATATATTCGTCATTGCGAATATTCCTTTTTTTTAAATACCAGTCTATGCGAATTTTTATGCAAATGTTATGCAAATTTTTTAATGCCAATCGCAATCAAGAAAATAATGCCTGATCGGGAATTCGCGAATTAGCGAATATATGGTGAATATTCACCCAAATATTCGCAAAGTATCGCAAATTCCAATATTGACCCTGCTGCTTATCACTAGTAGGATCTTGGTCCTCTGCACGGTTCTCTATACCTGGTGCTAACTATGATCTGTAAGGCTGAGTTCACACTTGAGTTATTTAGTCAGTTTTGGCCCTGTGACCGCCCAAATAAGTGACGTGTACAGTGATTCTAATAGCGACGCCTGTCATCTGCATGTCATACTGACTCAGTATTATTTCACTGCCACAGCAGACTCCCTATGCGTGTTACTGCAAGGCACAGTGTTCTAAACCCCTATAAAGGCTCTCTGCAGCCAGGAAATAGACGTTTTTTAATGCGATTCTCTGTGAATAAACTCGGATTGACTCAAATCTTTTTGAGAAATTCGCTCATCTCTAGGGCTAAATGCACACAATTAGGATTGCGCGTGGATTTGCATGTGGAAAAACAGCACCGTAAGTCATGTACATTGTATTCTATGAGAATTTGAAATTCTCAGTGCACACAATGCAATTTTTTTCTGTGCGGATTTTGACCTGCGGTGGGAATTTTAAAATCCACAGTATGTCAATTTATTTTATTTTTCCTGACTGGATTTTCTCCATTCACTTAGTAAAATCCGCATGAGGAAAATCCACACCAAATCTGCATGCAAATCCACATCAATCGATGCGGATTGACCACACGGATTTGTCTGTGAACACCTGCGGATTTCAGTGTGGATACTCCGCACTTGAATCCTGAACGTGTGCATGCACCCTAATTGTCTGTTACTTTGTCTTTTTCACTCATTGTTCCGTTAGTTTTTGTCTCTTTTTGTTCTGTTACATTGTCTTTCAGTCATTGATCTGTTGTCTCCTGTGGTTTGTTGAATGCATCACCTATTGAATAGTCTTATTCATTGATTTTACATTTTCGCCCCCTGTTTTTTCCATATTGTGCCTCATCACACATTAGTACATCACCCTGCCTCTTTCTTCCTATTACATTGCTTGGCTTCACTTTTCCTACTTGTTTTCTTATATTTTGTATCTCATCACTCATTGACTGATCACTGTGTTACACTGTGTTCTCTATTGTCTCACGCTTTCTCCTAATATTAGTCACTCTTTGCTCTTTTCATCTCATGTAACTTATTCCTTAGTCATTCTGCTTCCTGGCATCCTCTTCCTGTGTTCTTACTTGTGGTTCTTCTCACATCCTGTTAATTTATTGTCTTATAGTTGAATATTTTATCATTAAAGGGAATGTGTCATCAGAAAATAACGTATTGTTTAAATCACTTTTGTATGTTAAACACATTTTATAAGAATTTGTGGTCATTTTTAGAAAACATATAAAAAAAACAACTAACTTTTCACATTGGCCACTAGGCATGTTAAGACTTCCTGTCTTTTATGAACAGCTACATGGGCCATAGACACAATGGACAGGGCAATGGGAATTAGAGATGAATCACTCGATTCTAAACGAATCAGATTTGTTACAAATTTCACAAAAAGGTGCCACCAATTACCTGATTAACAAGGGAAATGCTTGTTTATCAGGTAATTGAATCGTTTGTGCGGGCTCTAGGGATGAGTCAACCTGTTGAAGTTCGGTTTTGCCGAGTTCGGCTGAACTTCAGTTCAAAGTTCGGGTTCAAGACCCGAACTTGATCCTGAACCCGAACCCCATTCAAGTCAATGGGGACCCAAACTTTTCTTTATTATTTTCCATTATAAAATGGTTATAGCGTAAAATAATAGCATTCTTAAGACATAATGCAAAATAATATGGCCATTTAGGGGTAAGAAAACAAACAACAACTCACCTCATCCACTTGATCGCGCTGCCACAGTGTCTTCTATCTTCTGTCAGCAGGACCTGCCAAAGGACCTACGATGACATCACCACGCTCTCCATGTGGTATGCGTTGTGATGTCATCGCAGGTCCTTTAGCAGGTCCTGCTGTATGAAGATAGAAGGACCTACAATGAAGTAAACACGTGGTGAGCGCGGTGACATCATCACAGGTGCTGTAAAAGGTCCTGCTGAAAGATGACAAAAGACACTGCGGCAACGCGATCAAGTGGATGAGGTGAGTTGTTTTTTTGTTTTTTTTTACCCCTAAATGGCCATATTCTTTTGCATTCTCTCTTAAGAATACTATTATTTTCCGCTATAACCATGTTATAACGGAAAAAAATAAAATCACCGGAACACCGAATCCGAACCCGGTCCAAGTACCTGAACTCGCAAATTTCTGTACGAACCTGAAGTTCGCAGTTCGGGTTCGCTGATCCCTAGTGGGATCCTAAATCATTGTTTGCCAGCAGCAGATTGTGCTGATCTGCTGCCAGCAAGCAACTAGTCTGTATGGGGAAGAGCGATGGCATTAGCGATCGCAGGGAAGGAACACTTCCTTTCCGACAATCGGCTGCTAAATGTCCCGCCTAAAGGGACCTTAAAAAACTAACTTTACTGCTTGTAATTAGGCATTTTATGCACATTTCAGTTCATCAATATACTCGGGTTATTGAACACACTGTATTACTGCAAGATAGTGATCAGTTACAATAAAAGCATTTTACTGCAAAGAATGCATTACTATACCTGTGCTATTGAACAGTGGCGTAGGGATCGCCATAGCAGTCAAAGCAATGGCTATGGGGCCCTACGCCACTGAGGAGCTCAGTCTTGGGGGGGGGGGGCGCCGCTCCTCCCCACCCAGGGCCGCCTCCTAGCTAATTTATTCACTGCACTTGCCTCTGTATAATTGAAGAGAAGTGCCATAATCTCACACAGGCGCACTGGCAGAGGCATCGAAGTGCGCATGCACCGTCTTCCTGGACTCTGCCAGTGCGCCTGTGCGAGATTATGGCACTTCTCTTCAATTGAAGTGCAGTGAATAAATTATCTATGAGGCGGCTCTGGGCGAGGAGGAGATCTGTGGATGACACTGATGGAGGGGATCTGTGGATGACACTTAAGGGGGATCTGTGGATGACACTTAAGGGGGGATCTGTGGATGACACATAGGGGGGATCTGTGGATGACTCTTAAGGGGAGGATCTGTGGGTGACACTAAGGGGGGATCTGTGGATGGCACTTAAGGGGGGATCTGTGGATGACACATAGGGGGGATCTGTGGATGACACTTAAGGGGGGATCTGTGGATGACACTTAAGGGGGATCTGTGGATGACACTTAAGGGGGGGATCTGTGGATGACACTTAAGGGGGGATCTGTGGATGACACTTAAGGGGGGATTCTGTGGATGACACTTAAGGTGTGGATCTGTGGATGACACTTAAAGGGGGGATATGTGGATGACACTTAAGGGGGGATTCTGTGGATGAAACTTAAGGGGTGGATCTGTGGATGACACTTAAGGGGGGAATCTGTGGATGACACTTGAGGGGGGATCTGTGAATGACACTTAGGGGAGATCTGTGGATGAAACAGGGGGGAATCTGTGGATGACACTTAAGGGGGGATCTGTGAATGACACTTAGGGGAGATCTGTGGATGAAACAGGGGGGATCTGTGGATGAGGGGTGTGGGGATGTTGGGGTGGGAGGTCCTGGAGGGGTGTTTGGGTGGGAGCTTTGGAAGGGGTGGAAGGTCCGATAGGTATGTGGGGGTGGGAGATCTGGGAGGGGAAGGCCCATAACATTTTTTGCTATGGGTCCCAGTCATTTCTAGCTCCGCCCCTGCTAGTGAACGCGTTTTACTGCAGTAACTGCATTGAATTCATATTTAGTGAATTTGTTCTATTTCCGTACTTCAAGATACCCTGTAGTTAAGGCAGGGGCATTGCTAGGGTATTAAAATATCAGAGGCACAAGCCCAAAGTATATTTAGCACATATTTTTTTCTCACAAAAGTGGGGGGAAATGCCGTATGTCTTATGAAGAGAATACTCCAGCATTCTAACCCCAACAGTACCACATGACTCATTGGAGCACAAAGTACTGCATAATAGTGACATAATAGCCACATTACCTCTTAAATATTAGCCAACTTGTCCTCATAAATGCAAACCATGTTGCAAATAATACAGGTCTCCCAATAATACACCCACAGTATATGCACAGCTCCCCCACCCACAGCATATACACAGCTCCTTCACCCACAGTATATACACAGCTCATCCAACCTAAGTATATACAGAGCTCCTCCCTCAGTATATACACAGCTCCTCCACCCACAGTATATACACAGGTCCTCCACCCATAGTATATACTGAGCTCCTCCACCCAAAGTCTATAGACAGCTCTCCACCCACAGTATATACACAGCTCCTCCACCCACAGTATATACACAGGTCCTCCACCCATAGTATATACTGAGCTCCTCCACCCAAAGTCTATAGACAGCTCTCCACCCACAGTATATACACAGCTCCTCCAACCTCAGTATATAAATAGCTCCTCCACCCACAGTATATACAGTTCTCCTCCACCCACAGTATATACACAGCTCCTGCATCCACAGTATATACACAGCTCCTCAACTCACATTATATACACTGCTCCTCCACCCACAGTATATACGCAGCTCCTCCACCCTCAGTCTATACACAGCTCCTCCACCCACAGTATATACACTGCTCCTCCACCCACAGTATATACGCAGCTCCTCCACACTCAGTCTATACACAGCTCCTCCACCCACAGTATATACACTGCTCCTCCACCCACAGTATATACGCAGCTCCTCCACCCTCAGTCTATACACAGCTCCTCCACCCACAGTCTATACACAGCTCCTCCATCCACTGTATATACACAGCTCCTCCACCCACAGTATATACACAGCTTTTCCACCCACAGTATATACACAGCTCCTCCACCCACAGTATATACACTGCTCCTCCACCCACAGTATATACGCAGCTCCTCCACCCTCAGTCTATACACAGCTCCTCCACCCACAGTATATACACTGCTCCTCCACCCACAGTATATACGCAGCTCCTCCACCCTCAGTCTATACACAGCTCCTCCACCCACAGTATATACACAGCTCCTCCACCCACAGTATATACACAGCTCCTCCACCCACAGTATATACAGAGCTCCTTCACCCTCAGTATATACACAGCTCCTCCACCCTCAGTATATGCACAGCTCCTCCACCCACAGTATATACAGATGATATCGCCGTTTGCTTCTTTTGTCTCGTTCTCACAACCGAAAACGACCGCCAGAAGTACAATCAGGAAATCTTTGGTGTAGTGTGTGTCGATGTGTGCTCAATTCCTCCAAAATAACGTCACAGAGATGTTCTCAAGTAGGATCCAATAATGTGCCTGCCTCCAACAGCTAGGTGAGGTTTATTTATACCAGAAGAAGGAAGGCGGTCTTACAATCATGACCACTAGGGAGACAGGTGATTGGCTGGAAGGCGGTCTTACAGTCATGACCAATGGGGAGACAGGTGATTGGCTGAAAGGCGGTCTTACAATCATGACCAAGTGGGAGACAGGTTATGGTATGAAGTGATTGGCTGGCGAAGATGTGAATGATCACGCGAACTTATGTTCACACAGTTATTCGCGCCCTTTCCGTTGCCACTCTTATCCTCGTGGATGAAGAAACTTTTGTTCGACGGTCCCCATCCCTCCCACCCCAGCTGGTGCCATGACACTGGTATCCTGCAGTAATACCAGGCCGGGCACAAATCAGCTACAGGTTGGGACAACCAGACCAGGATAGATGGAGACCATACGGCAAACAATAATTTTCCACGACAGTTCCCCCCTTTTTTGCCATATGTCGTAATTTCAGCGGCTCCCTAACACTACAATCACTCAAACCAGACCTCTAAAAGGAAAAAACATGTAAAGGGGAACATGCTACACTACAGATGAACTAACAAGAAGAACCTGGCTTAGCATTCTTGGGCCTCTTCGGTTGTTTGACCGCGACGTTTGGCAGGGGTGGTGACTGTGAAAAGTCTCTAAAGTGTATCTAATAAAGAAATGCCTTCAAAAGGAAGGGTGATTCTCCATGACGGTTCCTTAAAATGCAGTGATTCTTCTTGGGTCGGTCCTCCTGGAGTAAGAATCCGGTTGCTCCCGGCGATGGTTCTCTGTGATCATAAAGTGGTCCTCTGAACGGTTTCTCGCGACTCGATTCATCAAGCAGCAGGTCATCTCATCCACTATGGTAGAAAATTTGTTCAGTCGCTTCATAAGTTCTATACGCCATCCAGGCCATGCCACAAACCATGTCCAAGTACGGTGCCCTGCAGAGAACAGCTCCCTCCTAGTCCTTCTTCCCATACTCACCCTCCTCTGCACCTTCAGATCCTCGTGACCATCAGCAATGTAGGAAGCGGGGACTAACCTGACTAAGGAGCATGACCCTCTAGCATTCGTGGGAATTACTCTGTAAGCAGCCTGCCCACACAAGAAGTTATAGAGGCCAGTTAGAGAGATACAAAGGTCATTAGGGTTATGGTTACGGGAGTTGAGCAACAGCTGGATGGATAAAGGGATTGCTGCACCATCCTTAACGTCACACCATCCCCCCAGCAAATATAGTTGTGCCTGGTGGTTAGGTTGTTACAGTTGTTATCGACCATACAGTCATCTATAGTCGATCTGGACAGTGATCCCAGATGGGCCTTCAGTCTGACCCATGGACTTTGCTCCAAATACAGAGCTGATATTAAAACTAATCTTGGGTCGCCCTAATTGAACGCATACTCACACGGGTCCACTAAGCCTACTACAAGTCGCAGGGCTGACATCAAGACCATAAGTGACGTTACCATCTAAGAATGTATGGTTGAACTCTATGGATTGGTGACGCTCTACAGATTTATCTAAAGGGTTGATATTTCTCATGCCCACCCTGATGTCATAAAGGGCATAAACTGCCGCCATGGCCGAGAGGCTCTGACTCGGAGGTGGTTTGGAGCACACCCAGCAGTTGGATCTATTTGCTCTCTTTGCTAACTGCAAATGCATCCTGAATAACAAATTCGGATGTGACTCCTCATAACATTTTTCAAAGTGCATTAGACAGAAACAATAAAGGAATACGAGGCACCTGATCATTGCACTTTGTGGTCCAATAGCTTTTTACAATGGCTGGCGTGGATTCACTCATCACGTTCCTCGACCTTGAGGGAGGTTGGTGTTGTAAGTAGAACCTGGTATGGCCCGGTATATCTCGCCTCCAGTCCCTGGCGATGATGCTTTTTAACTAACACCCAATCGCCTGGTTGTATGGAATGTATGAATCAGGAATAGATTCATAAACTCTCTGGTGTATCTTTTGGAGTTCCCATTGAAGAGACTGCACATACCCCATCAGCTGAGAATGTAAAGATGACAGCTGCTTGGGAAAGTACAACCCCCTCTTTGGTCTCCTCCCGAACAGAATCTCATATGGGGACAGCCCATGAGGCCATCTTGCGCACAGAGTAGAGAGCAATAGACAAACACTCGGACCACGGTTTACCCGTGTCGGAGGAGATCTTAGAGATCTTGTTCTTGATAGTACCATTTAGTCTCTCCACCTTGCCACTGCTTTAGGGATGATAAGGAGTATGGAGACCCTGATTGATGTGGAGAGCCTCACATATCTCCTTGAAAATTTGTCCCGTAAAGTGAGTCCCCCGGTTGGATTCAATGGCCTTGGGTTCTCCCCATTGACAGATAAACTCAGAAAGAATCTTTTTGGCGGTCGTTGTGGCATTAGGTTTTTAACAGGCCAAGCCTTCGGCCATCCAGAAAACATGTCTACACAGACCAAAGCATAATCGTGGGGCCCACTCATAGGCATTTTGATGTAATCAATTTGGATTCTCTGAAAAGGGTACTCATGTTTTGGGGAACGTTTCTTTGGGGTTATAGCCAGTCGTCCAGCGTTGTATAAAGCACAAACCCGGCAAGCACTAGAGAATTTAATGGCTGCGGTGGAGAATCCTGGAGCTATCCAGTACTCTTCCACTTGAGCACACATGACCGTTTTGGACTGGTGACTGGGGTAATGAGCTAAATGGGCCATCATTGGATACAATACTCTTGGCAAGCACCACTTACAAACGAGACCCCAGATATTATCAGCCCCCTCAATTGCCCCTTAAGCTGCCCATTTCAGCTTCTCTGAGTTCTCTGCCTGAGCCTGCAATTTCTTGAACTCATCCAACGACACATCAGCGGGTTTGGCCAGCATTAGCCTCAGGGGAGGGGGGTCTAGGGCTTCTTTTTTAGCAGCCAGATTTGCCATTGCATCTGTTGATTAGTTTGGCGTGCTTCACAGGTCTCCCCAAGCTAGTGAGGAATCCTCTGGCCTTCCAAATTGGACCGAAATCATGGGCTATTCTGAAAGCTTACCTCGAATCCGTGTATACATTGATCCTTAATCCTTCATGTTTCTCACAGGCTCTGGCCAATGCGTGTAGTTCGGCCTCTTAGCCCGACGTGTGGCTGCTGAATGAGCCTTTTTCTACTGTTTTGTCGACTGTTGTTACAGCGTAGCCCATGTGAGGTTTACCATCTGATGTGTAATACCTGGAACCATCTACAAAAAGATCTATTGCTTCTGGAATGGGATCTCCCTTGACAGGGCTAATTGCTTCTGTCTTAAGTTGCATGAGGCCGAGATAGCTCTGATCATCTGAGCTTTCAATCATGGTCGTGTTAGCATCAGTCGCAATCCTTTCAACCCCCCTCTCTTCTTCCGAGTCTGATTGGGTCAGGAGAAGAGATGCAGGATTGAGGATGGTACATCGTTTTAGTGTAAGGTTAGTAGGGGTGAGGAGAGCAACTTCATATTTGGTCAGACGGGAGAGCCGAAAGATGTTTGGTTTGGACCTGGTTAAGGATCCCTTGGACAGAGTGTGGGGTGAAAAGGGTCAAAGGGGAATCTAAAACCATATCACCTACTTTGTACAATAGTACAGCGCAGGCTGAAATAGTGTTTGTGACAGAAGAGTATAGAGAGGACCCAGTGTGGATGAGATGTTAGGGATCCAATCTCTGCGATACTTGATTAGACCTAGAAGGGCTCTCAACTATCCGGCATTGCGAGGACGAGTAAAGTCTTTGAGAGTCTGTATCCATTGCATTGTCAAATGTCGGGTCCCTTTTGAGATACAGTGGCATAGAAAAGTAACCTTTTACATACAAAACTGCAATTTTTCCTGGCTAGCCTTATTCCCAGTGGATGCCAGATGGTTAAGCAACGAGATAGTATGCCTGACTCCTTATGCGAGCAACAAACGAACAACCACATTTAGCTTACAACTGTATTCCGACAGGCTGGTCATGGACCCTTGTGGTAACCGGGTCCAGGTAAGTTGTCTACCCTGGAATAAAAAAGCAAAGAGATATTGACACTGGGGATCCAGTGGCACAGAGAAAAAGGCATTGGATAAGTCGATGACACTAAAGTATGAAGCTTTAGGAGGGATAGAAGCAAGTAATGTGTGAGGATTAGGCACTAACGGGGCATAACTGACAATGATTTTGTTAATGGCTCTGAGACGATGGACCAGTCGGTAAGTGACTTCCTGGTCCTTGGCTAATTTCTTTGCCACCGGATATAGTGGAGTGTTACATGGGAATTGAGTTGGGGTCAAGACCCCGATTTGGAGATACCAGTCGATCTGGATTTTGAGGCTGTCCATCTGCACTACACTCAGCGGGTACCGCGGTAATCTTGGTAATACGCATCCGGGGGCAATCCGTATAGTGGCTGGAGGTACTGGCATTAGGCTGACGTCTTGTCAACCGCCCAAAGTTTAGGATCTACCTCGGCCAGTACGTCCAGGGACACAAAGTTGCCAGGTTCTCCAGTATACGGAACTGCCACCACTGCACACAGCAGCTCCTTTGTGAGTAAACTAGTAACCACAACACCCTCCAGGGTATAGGAGATTTTGGCCTGAATTTCTGACAGAACATCTGCCCCCAAAGGTTAATAGGGACATCATCTGAGATCAACAAAGATCTAACTGCTTCAGTGTGTTGGCCTAACTTACAGTGCAATGGTTTAGTCCCTCTGAGAGTCACTGATTGACCTGTAAGTCCACAGGTGGGGGTAGTCTTGCCAGAAAGTGGAATCCTGCCTCTGAGGTCTTGGGTTTTTAGGACAGTTCTGGCTGTGCCGGTGTCAATGAGGCCGGATAGAGGGTATCGCAATTCCTCAAGAAACAGATTGACATGAGCTGACACCGGCTTGCCATTTCTATAGTATGTTGAGCTGTTGGACTGTGTAACAGCTCGGATGTTCTGGGTAGGTACTGGTTCAGGGATGAAATGGTAGGTTCCAGGAGGGCCATCCGTACTGCTGTACAATTTCCCTGGGTTTGGTTTATGTGCATAGGGCCGGTCATGGGTGGTCTTACGAGGTTTGGGAGATCCTGGTCCTCCTCATACGCTGGACAGTGGCGTGCTACATGACCTTTCTGACGGCAAAGGAAACAGACAGGATTAGGATATTTATTCCCTTTGTCTCTCCTTTGCCTAGGATGGTTACTCTGGGCAATTAACTAAAATGCTGCCATGATTTTGGCCGACTTGGCCTATTTCTTGGCATGCAGGTCCAGCTCTATGGCCCGGATCGTTGCCATGAGGGAGTGGAAGTCCATTGCATGAGCTTCCGGCCATTCCATCATTAACTTATCCCTCAATTTAGGCACTAATCCAGCCAGGAATTTGGCCTTCAACATCAGGTGGATTGGAGATACGGGTTGTGAATTATAAGGGACATCTGGACCTGCCTCGAACCCCGCGTCTGATACACCTTATTTCAATCTCTGCCAGTAGATGGAGGCATCCTCATCTGGACCTTGGATTGCTGTCATTAACTGGAAGGGGGGCACAACATTGTACATGGTAGGCATTTTGTCTGTTAAGTGCAAAATTCCTTACCCCATCCCCCTGTCGTGAGTTGCTCATGTGTGGTTATACCACACCTGGAAATGATGTCATCCGCAACATCTTCACCTACACCGGCTCTGAGGATGCGTGCACAATCTGCTGCACTCATCCCATATCTCAGCTTATTAGCATTCTTTTTTTTGGCAAACCCACAGGGATTAGTCCTGTGATCCGAGAGGTCATTCAAGATCTCCCTGATCTCCCCTGCAGTAAAAGGTACGTGCCAGGTGATACGGCTCATAGTGTTTTGTCCGGGAGGTCAATTTTTCGAGGACTAGCTTTTGGCTCAGAGTCCGGGGCTCTAGGATTCGGTTCAACAGGAGGTGTCTGCCCATTCAGGCTTGCATCTAATTGCTACAATTTGGTAATGAGCAGTCTCCGACTGCCATCTAACGTGACTCCATAAACCTCCCTGAGTCTGGCCCTCAACTGTTTCTCTCGATAGCGCCAATAATCCCCCTCTGGGCTCTGTTGGAAATCATCCCTTTCTAAGGCTTTCTGGTTTGGATTTATTGATTATGGAGATGCCTCTGGCTTCACATAGTGCGACTAAATCGGATTTCCCAAAGTGTCGGTAATCCATTTTATCAGACATCGGTTGTCGGTCCCTGAGTTGGTGGTGGAGATGGAGACAGAGCATCTGAGGCTCCTGGTATGGCCTGAGTAGCCAGTAGGTTTAAGCCTGCCTGCAGCTCGGTCTCATCCTTGGTTTTATTGGACTCAGTAGTTTTAGTTGGATGGGAGTACATGATAGTGTTAGTTTGCACTGTCTGGGACTTTTGAATGCCCTGTTGCTGAAGCTCGATGGATTCGTGCAGCCACAGTTCTACCTTCTGGAGGGAACCATGGTTTTGGAGTCTAGTGTGGAATTCACAGACAAACTTTTCCCAAATCCAGACCTCAAAGGTCCCTTCTTTGGGGATGGTCCACTCTGAAGCTACAGTCCATTGGTGCCAATCTTTGAGGGGCTTACCAACTTCTCCTCCATAGATGGATTTCATGTGCTGCTTGGCTGTCTTATACTCAGAAGTGGTACCCTCTGTAAGATATTGGCACACTTATTCGCGCCCTTTCCGTTGCCGCGCTTATCCTCTTGGATGAAGAAACCTTTGTCTGACGGTCCCCATACCTCCCGCCCCAGCCGGCGCCATGACACTGGTATCCTGCAGTAATACCAGGCAGGGCACAAATCAGCTACAAATTGGGACGACCAGACCATCGTCTGAAAGTTTCTACGCGATTCGAATGCGAACAAATCTGCGCATCTCCATAGGATAGATGGTGACCATACGGCGAACAATCATTTTCCACAACACAGAGCTCCTCCACCCACAGTATATACACAGCTCCTCCACCCACAGTATATACAAAGCTCCTCCACCCACAGTATATACCCAGTGCCTCCACCCACAGTATATACACAGCTCCTCCACCCACAGTATGTACACAGCGCCTCCACCCACAGTATATACAGAGCTCCTCCACCCACAGTATATACACAGCTCCTCCACCCACAGTATATACAGAGCTCCTTCACCCACAGTATATACACAGCTCCTCCACCCACAGTATATAAACAGCTTCTCCACCCACAGTATATACACAGCTCCTCCACCCTCAGTATATACAGAGCTCCTCCACCCACAGTATGTACAGAGCTCCTCCACTCACAGTATATACACAGCTCCTCCACCCACAGTATATACACAGCTCCTCCACCCTCAGTATATACAGAGCTCCTCCACCCTCAGTATATACAGAGCTCCTCCACCCACAGTATATACAGAGCTGCTCCACCCACAGTATATGCACAGCTCCTCCACCCACAGTATATACACAGCTCCTCCTCCCATAGTATATACTGAGCTCCTCCACCCACAGTATATGCACAGCTCCTCCACCCACAGTATATACACAGCTCCTTCCCTTACAGTATATACACAGCTCCTTTCCTTACAGTATATACACAGCTCCTTTCCTTACAGTATATATACAGCTCCTCTACTAGGATGGCACTGGCTGTTGCTGGACTGGCTCTGGCTCTTGCTGGGCTGGCACTGGCTGTTGCACAGCTGGTACTGGTTGTTGCTGGGCTAGCAGAGGCATATCACACAAGGCCTTTCACGCTCCTGCACTGGTGAGCAAACAGGAGCAGCAGAAGCTATGGAATATACTTATCATGTCTGGAATGTGATCCTCAGCTGCTAGGCCTGAGTAAGTGGTGGGACTAAGCATAAGTCCTGCTTCATGTTCTGATATTGAGCCACCAGAACCGGGTTACTGGCTGGTTGTAATATACTTCAGCTGGGTGCATAAGGGAGCAGCTGCTTAGAGTTTTAATGAGTTCCCTGCGTGACCACACTGCTGCATAGCAGTGAAGACATGAAGGTGTCTGATACATGTTCGGGGCAGACCCTGGATCTGCTTAACTAGTGATGCCCCTGTGTTATAGCAAAAACATTTTACTGCAAAAACTGCAATATTACCATTGCAAATTGTCAATACCAGTGTGCTGTGTGTTTGTATAAGTGGAGGGACATTTAATTTGCACCTCTATCTTTAAATAACAGAAAAAACACTTGAATGTTTGCAAATGTTTAATAATCTGTGTACAAAACATGTGACTTTTCATATTTAAGCCTCATTATAAAATATTTTGTAAATGGAAGAGTGCAAATGAAAAGCCGAGGCCTCGTCATCTTAGAGTCAGAATGTGGGTAATAATAGCAGTAGCAGCCATCCACTTAGTAGAAGTAGTAGACGTCTACACTTTTCCCTGGCTTCAGAAAGACATAACATTATTATTGAGGACAAAGAGGATGAGATTGTAGATTGGGTGGCTCACTCCTCCTCTTAGTCACTGCAGTATAACATGGATGTCACCTCTGAGTCTAATAGTAGATTACAACACGGCACTGAGACTGAGTTTTGCTTTATTCTATTCCAGGCCATGAGAAAGGTCTGGAATTGGACCGAAATGTAGGCCATATGTCTTGTATACATGTGTGGTGGCAATTCTGGAAACATTGTTCAATAAAAATTCACTAAGAGATTCTGTGGAGTGCCGTGTTGTAATCCACTATTAGGATTGGGATTTCCCCGAACACAGAGCACCCGTATACCTGAAGTGGAGTGTTGACTAATTATTATTTCCGTACCTCTGAGTCTAACACTGTACCTTGGATCCAAGAGTCATGACATTCCTCTTGCCTTCCCTCCTTATGGCTGCAGAAAAGCCTTTGTTTCATTTCTGTCTTTCTCTGAATCAACTTTACAGGATTTTTGCAAGATAACAGGCTTAACTGGATGGATGGATGACTTTTTTCAGCCTTACAAACTATGTTACTATGTTACTATGTATGTTACTGCCCCCTCCTAGTGGACGCCTTCCTTTTTCCTAAAGAGAGGTAACAAAACTCAATGCCCTACAGAATATACTCAAGAAAGTCTTCCAGTTGATAACTTGTGTGAGAACAGTCAATGTTTGGACTGCCATGAGGAGGAGGTTCAGGTGGAAGTGGGGGTCCCATACATAGCTGTGTTGGTGGTGGTAGTAGCAGTAGTCACATTTGTAACCATCGTGGTGAAAGCATGGGCAGTGGTAGCAGCAGTGACACTCAGGTCAAATACCGAGGAGAAAATTGTGAGGAACCCAAAGACCCTACAATGACATATCTCAATCTGATAAAAGTGGTGGGGATGGTGAGGATGATGATGATATTGTGTTGGACAGGACCTGGGAGACGGATAGGGGATCTGAGAAGAAGGAGGAAGAGACATCATAGGAGGAGGGCGGTGGCCATGGTAGCTATAAAGAGCAGAGGCAATGTATGCTCAAAACTACAAAGGAACTGATAGGGGAAAATCTATTTATATTGTGGTCAGCTTGAGAACTGGTGATGTCGCTAATACTGTGGGCGCAGGATCAAAACATCCCAGACCTAGGCCAAGCTTGGCTGCATCTAACTCTGTGCGAGCAACTCCTGTATGGTAGTTTTTCTCCAGAAGCCTGGCGCAAAAGATCCACATCCATGTGCAAGATCTGCAGGATTAAAATAAGCTGTGGGCATTCAAACACAAGCTAGGTACCAGGGCTGTATGGCAGCACATAGGGTGGCATCACCAGGTCCTGTGGGAAAGTACAACTGGCCAGCATTCCCAATCAGAAAAAGTCTGTCCTTCTTATCCAGGTCCACAATACAGCAATATAGTGTTCCTGTCATCATTATCAGCTTCTTCTTTTCCTACTCAGACTCCTCCTTGTCCCCTTCTCCATCATGAGACTTCCATAACGGAATGTGTGGTAATGAAAAAAGTATTTTCCACCAGCAATTAGCTTTTGTGCAAGCTGAACTCTCACCTCCTGCGAAATTGCTGGTGGTGCAGTTGCTGCTGTACCACTTAGTTGTAGTAAATTAGAAATAGTCCTGCTCCTTTCCCTAAAGCCTCTTGCAAACGACTGTATCTTTTTTGCAGTCCGCAAAAAACGGATCAGCAAAAAATACGGATGATGTCTGTGTGCATTACGTATTTTGCAGAACGGAACAGCTGGCCCCTAATAGAACAGTACTATTCTTGATCATTATGCGGACAATATTAGGACAAGTTCTATCTGTTAGCGGAACAGAAATACGGAGACGAAATGTACATACAATGTACATACAACCATACAAAAGACCCCTGGGGTCTTTTGTATGGTTGTATGTATCGATTAGGGGTCAGAACCTATACCGGTGTCTTAACTGGATATGGTCATCTGGTACCCACAGCTTCAATATCATAATTATCAAACTTTTACTTATCTGGTACACATCTCAATTTGAGGGTTTTAACAGGGAATATACAGGACTAGGTTCGGGGACAGGGAGCCTCCACCATCAGGGGGTTACCCTGGGCTGAGAAGAACAGGGCCATTTTTAGGGTTATCCTCGCACCTAGCCCCCCTTTTTTCTGTAGGATGTCTATGGGAGGAATGCTCCCAACTAGGCTAATATAGACCTAGCACAGTGTATTGTCCGTGTATGTGTAGTTTTCGGTATATTTATACCCATACCCGGTGTATTTAATAATAAAGGTATTTTTTAAAAGTCACGTATGGAATATGGATATTTGAAATTTAACTCAAGCGTGTCACATTATCTGATTTAACTATACCCAAAATTTGATATCAGTCAACCTACTGCCTTGCATTTTCCATGCTATCCATCCCATAATACCTTGTATGTTTAAGCATCATCTGCAGGACAATTCGGAAGCTTTGGAATATGAAAAACCATGAGACATGTGCCAGCGCGGTGTGATATTAAACACGCTGTTTGTTAGCGCTGCCAAACATGCGTTCACCCACAGCTATGTATGTCAGTGTCACTCAGACATCAGTTACGATTGCTGTCATTGCATTCAAGAGCTTAAAAAATTAACGAAAAGAGATAACATTAGGAGTCCTAGGAGATTAGAGGGGGTTAAATACCAATGTTCAGGGCAATTGAAACAACTTTGGTTTGGGTAAATATGATTTGGGTCCAAAATGAACTTTTTGAAAAATTCAGCGAACTGGAAAAGAACTGAGTCTTAAAAGGTTTCCTTATCCCTAATATACATAAATACTATTGAGTAGAGGTAGGAACACTTTGCTATCAATTTCTAACATAACAAAATGGTGTTCAGTCATCATGGACAAAAGCAGTTGGGAGTTATCCTTCTCCATTAATATGTCTACTTTTCCAACAACAATTTTACGGTATGTTCCATGCGCTTTTAACCTCCAGCCCTCATTAAAGTAACACTCCCCCCCAAAAAATTATTCTCTGACATGTTAGAAAGGTGCATGATGTAAACTGTAGTAAAGGTAATCTTCTTATCAGTGTTTGTCTTTGTGAGTTATTACCTCCCTTCTGATCCTCAGCTGTTTAATGTGACCAGCACTCTGCTCTCTAACAGAACAGGAAGTCAGTTCTATTCGTTCCTATGAGACTGACATTAAGGCTCCCATAGGAATACATGGAGAAACTGACTTCCTGTCCAAACATAAGATGCTGTGTTATTTGCAAAGTCAGAGTGCGGGTCACATGACGCAGCTGAGGATCAGAAGGAAGGTAATAACTCACAAATATAATCACTGGTAAGAAGATTACATTCACTACAGTTTGCATCATGTACCTTTCTAACAGGTCAGGGAAAACATTTTTTTATGGGCATGCTTCTTTAATTATTGGGTATCTACTATACTCTTGTTACGTCCTGCTACAGTATATAACACCGTTTGATACTTCTCAGTCCTCACCTCAAATAGGTTAGTGTGAACCTGATTGTTGGGCCAGCATGAACCCCCTGGATAAAGTTGTCCTCATTAAGGTCTCCTTAGAATGACCTTCCAGGGTTCCCATTACTTTGGCCCTTTTTTTCTCAGTCTAGATGTGCCAGTTACCTCAGAATATTTCTTTCTCCTTGGTATCTTAGTATTTTTCTCTTGCTGCACTGGATATGAGCTTCATGCACTGACTTCCTGCTGAGCCTGTTATAGTCGTGTTTATACACAGCAGCCAATCAGAGCTGCAGAGGGAGGACGAGAGCAGCAGCCTGGACCAATGATAAGGCAGGAGGTGTGTCTCAGACTACTTCAGACTGTCTGTGGACACTGTAGATGAACTGTAGTCACAGATCGCGGCTCTGTTCTAATGGAAAAGTGGTAAAAAGCAACCTAGGAGCGAGAGCTGAAGAAAATAAATAGCAGGTAATCACCCTCTCCATGTACTGACTTACAGATCATATTTGAGCTCCTTACTGAACAGTTGCTTTAAGAAGCATGTCAGCAAGTATGAACTGTCCGCGTAGTCCCCAAAGCCACCGATTGCCTATTCTGCTGCCTAATACCCTGATAATATGTACCACTTAGCTTCACACATTTACACGTCCGTGTGTGTTTTACGGATCCGCGGATCCGCAAAACACAGACACCGGCAATGTGCGTTCTGCATTTTGCGGACCGCACATCGCCGCCACTCTCATAGAAAATGCCTTTTCTTGTCCGCAATTGTGGACAAGAATAGGACATGTTCTATATTTTTCGGGAACGCGATTGCGGACCCGGAAGTGCGGATCCGCAATCGCGGACTCGGGCGGAACATCGTCTGTCCCCATAGAAATTAATGGGTCCGCAATTCCGTTCCGCAAAATGCGGAACAGAATTGCGGACGTGTGAATGGGGCCTTAGATGGTATGTCAAAACTGTGCTCTTAAAGGGCTTGTCTAAACCAGACTTAACCTATTCTACAATTGTAGCATTACCTAGGCTAAGTCTACAAGAGCTGCTTTTTGCAGGGATCTGCCTCTGTGATATCCTTACCCTTTAGGATATATAGACATGGGTTGTCATAAAGAGACTACCTCTTTAAAAGTTTATTGTCTAAGGTCATCCTCCTGGTGTCCATACCATACAGCAAACAACTGCTATGGGGTCCTTGGTGTGCAAAGGTCTGCATAGACTACTTCTGCTATTCGCTGTGACTCATGGGGGTTGCATACAGATTTATGTGAATTTATTGAATTCGATAACAGCTGTGTAAATCTGTATGGAGTGAGCACCCCCTAGTGGTGGCAATAGGCAAGCACAATCGAATGATTTATCAAAATAGACATCTACAGAGAGAAAGCACCTGGGGTCATAAGAATAATGCTCTCTATGAACACTATACATCTTTCTAATAGACTTTTGGGGTCATTTATGAAGATCACTTTAGACGCCGGTCTAAATCCCCTTCGCTGGCGCTTAATGTGCTTGGAAGGGTCTCAACATAACTTAGCCGCATCTTCCGCCGACGTACAACAGCCTTAAAGGGAGCTGGCATAGATTTAGATAATTTTCTGCCATATAAAATGATAAATGAGACCGGCCTGCTGGCCCACCCTCTTACCCGCCCACACCACACCTCCTTTTTAGTACTGGCATATGTGGCGTAGAAGGGGTCATAAATTACCCACTTTATGTTTCATCATTTTTAGACCTCTGTTTGCTGTGAATAATGAATACTCTTGTATCCATTGAGAAGCAGTGATCCTGTACATATTTAGGCCTCTTTCACACTTGCGTTCTGAGGATCCGACAGGCACTTCCGTCCCACCGGATCTGTCAGAAAGCAAGTCGCCTGAAAGCATTAGAAGACTGATCAGGATCCTGATCAGTCTTCGAAATGCTTTCAGGTTACTATGGCAGCCAGGACGCTATTAAAGTCCTGGTTGCCATAGTAGTAGTGGGGAGCGGGGGAGCGGTATACTTACCATCCGTGCGGCTCCCGGGGCGCTCCAGGATGACGTCAGAGCGCCCCATGCGCATGGATCACGTGATCCATGCGCGTGGGGCGCCCTGACGTCACTCTGGAGCGCCCCGGGAGCCGCACGGATGGTAAGTATACTGCTCCCCCGCTCCCCACTACACTTTACCCTGGCAACCAGGACTTTAGCGTCCTGGCTGCCATGGTAACCATTGAGAAAAAGCTAAACGTCGGATCCGGTGATGCGCCGAAACGACGTTTAGCTTAAGGCTGGATCCGGATTAATGCCTTTCAATGGGCATTAATTCTGGATCCGGCCATGCGGCAAGTGTTTAGGATTTTTGGCCAGAGCAAAAAGCGCAGCATGCTGCGGTATTTTCTCCGGCCAAACAACGTTCCGGTCCTGAACTAAAGACATCCTGATGCATCCTGAACGGATTCCTCTCCACTCAGAATGCATTGGGATAATCCTGATCAGGATTTTTCCGGCATAGAGCCCCGACGACGGATCTCTACGCCGGAAAACAAAAACGCCAGTGTGAAAGAGCCCTTAGCTAGTTCTTCTCTCAGCTGAGAAGTTGATACAATTGTATCCAGTCTAGACATAAACATTCCTGGACTCCAGACTGATACATTGTAACCAGTTAGCAGCATGGCTGAACACTCCTGAGTGAGGTAGAGCATCACAGCAATCTCTCCTCTGTCCTGATAGTTTGTTACAATGTATCAGCCGGATTTCCAGGCTGTTTATCACAAAAAGGATTACAGCGCATTATGCCTTTCCGTAATAAAATGCACCAGAAGCTGTTAGACCAAGTGCGGCCGGCATTATCATAGAACAGCCCTGGGGGCTATAGTTGTGCCTCGGGCTGCTGTATATAAATATACACCGCTAACACAGGTAGCCCCCTTCATATGATAGCATTTCCATCTACATCAATCATAGCGCTAAAAGAGTCAAATGGCCAGGAGTGAATATTTCTCTGATCTTGGCTATTATTTTGAGCAGGTGTCAATCAAAGTTTTCCTTTTTGTACATGACTAAAGTGTTATGTGTCCTATATATTAGAGATAAGCGAATTTCTTAAAAATTCCATCCAGCGACTTCGCCGAATTTTACAAAAAAATTTGCGTCGTGATAAACTACTTTTTTTTGTAAGTAGCGGGTGCAATGACAGGGAACGGCGATCGCACCACCCCCTGTCACTGAACCCCTCAGATGCTGCGTTCATCGCTGATCGTGGCATCTGAGATCATTCTAAAAACACATTAAAAAAATATATAATATATTAAATTGTACTTACCGCATCCATTTGAGCGCGAAGAGACCACCACGGCCATCTTGCTTGAAGATCCAACGAGAAATCTTGTGCAGCACGTGATGATGTCATCATGTCGGCTGGCGTGGTGATATCATATGTCACTGTGCACAAGATTTCGCGTAGGATCTTCAAGTACTTGAAGCGGCCTCTTTGTGCTAAAATTCATGCGGTAAGTATGATTTTTTTTTTACATTTTTATTGCCATTTCAGAGAAAATTGATTCATTACCAAGAAGCACAAGGAAATTCGGTTTCACAGTGAATCTAATTTTTCTGGAAATTCAGATCGAAGTCCAATTTGTTAACTTTAATTCGCTCAACAATAATGTATATATATATATATAAATATGTATACAGTACTGTGCAAAAGTTTTAGGTGGGTGTGGAAAAAATGCTGCAAAGTAAGAATCCTTTCAAAAACAGACGTTTTAATAGATTAATTTATAAAATGCAAGGTGAATAAAGAAGAGAGAGAACTCAATCCAATCAATATTTGGGTGACCGCCCTTTGCCTTCTTCTAGGAATAGTTTTTGAAGGAAGTCGGCAGGGAGGTTGTTCCAAACATCTTGGAGAACTGTGGATGTAGGCTTGCTCAGATCCTTCTATCTTATCATGTAATCCTAGGCAGACTGGGTGATGTGGAGATCCGGGATTTATGGGGCCACATCATTACTTCAGGGCTCCTTTCTTGTTCTTTACACTGAAGATAATACAAAAAAACTAGAGACCCTATTAAGGGAGGGTTCCATAGCAACAAAAAAACTTTGCTCAATTGAGCTCAATTCACCACTTTTACCCTTAATATTTAAATCAGTAAAACTTCACTTTTATTAGTAGTTCTCTAAAAATGTTTGTGAGTTTTGACACACTTGTTAAAACTACTGCTCGAATTTGCACACTGCTATCGCACAGGTTGCTAGTGGTAACGGAGGGTGTGCACTACCCTCCTAACCTTCCCACAAGTTTGCAATCAGTGTATAACTACCTGCCTGACTAATCCTGCAGGGTACTCGGTGCTGTGAACATACACCCTAAAGTAAATAACTGTTTCCTACTGTTTCCTACTCAGTGTTTAGCAACTCGAGCAGAGCTAAAACCAACAGATTCTGTCCCCCAACATGTTTCACCAGATAAACTGGCGTCTTCAGGGAAAGGACAGACTTGAAACACCATGCTGAACACTCCTATTTATAGTTTGTAATCCTATAATTGGCCAATAGTACCATTGGCATTAGACTGACAGTTTAAAGAGCCAGTGAACTGGTCAGGTTTAAATTTATTGGTTGAATCATTGGATGCCTGCCAGATAACGTGCTGCGCAGACCCAAGCTGCGCAAACACTTATTCTGTAGTCAGGTAAAAGCTACTCACTATATATGAATCACCCAGCAGCCCCTGCCAAGTCTGCCACACTGCGACTACACAAGCGCTGATACCACTAGTTCTTACATACTACCAACATGGACGATCCCCTGTTTACACACATATAATCAGGGCCAAAGCATGTAGAGGATATAAAAAAAAAAAAAAAAATAAAAAAAAAAATAAAAAAAAACATTTTTATATCCCCGTCCATAGTACTAAATGCACCAGACCTGGTTGCAAAACATTGTAATGTCGGAGTATATCATCCTTAATAGGTACAGGCTTAATTACCAAGGTATCAGACACAAGGGGCAGCATAATAACCAAGCGCGTCTAGATACATCAAGACGCGCCTGGGTCCCTCAGATAGTGGGCACAAGCAATTATAAGCAGTGTCAAAATATAGATAGTAACATGTTGAACAAACGCGCTCGATGTATACAGACGGCTTGGATCCCTCAGGTAATGTATATAGGGGTTCGAGTCCCTCTCTCTGTTCCCATGCATACATTAATACCCAAAACACCAGAGCCCAAGAGTGTCACACTTCCACCTTGCTAGACAGGTACCATGTTGGCCTTAGTGACTCATATATATTATGTCATAATCTATAGTTTACGCTAGCTCAAAAGATCCCAGAGTGTTCAGCCTATATTACTCACAATTGAAATTAATTAATATATTAATTAATTAATATGATCACACTATTTCAATTGTGAGTAATATAGGCTGAACACTCTGGGATCTTTTGAGCTAGCGTAAACTATAGATTATGACATAATATATATGAGTCACTAAGGCCAACATGGTACCTGTCTAGCAAGGTGGAAGTGTGACACTCTTGGGCTCTGGTGTTTTGGGTATTAATGTATGCATGGGAACAGAGAGAGGGACTCGAACCCTTATATACATTACCTGAGGGATCCAAGCGCGTCTGTATACATCGAGGCACGTTTGTTCAACATGTTACTATCTATATTTTGACACTGCTTATAATTGCTTGTGCCCACTATCTGAGGGACCCAGGCGCGTCTTGATGTATCTAGACGCGCTTGGTTATTATGCTGCCCCTTGTGTCTGATACCTTGGTAATTAAGCCTGTACCTATTAAGGATGATATACTCCGACATTACAATGTTTTGCAACCAGGTCTGGTGCATTTAGTACTATGGACGGGATATAAAATGTTTTTTTTTTTTTTTTTTTTTATATCCTCTACATGCTTTGGCCCTGATTATATGTGTGAAACAGGGATCGTCCATGTTGGTAGTATGTAAGAACTAGTGGTATCAGCGCTGTGTAGTCGCAGTGTGGCAGACTTGGCAGGGGCTGCTGGGTGATTCATATATAGTGAGTAGCTTTTACCTGACTACAGAATAAGTGTTAGCGCAGCAAGGGTCTGCGCAGCACATTATCTGGTAGTTACTCAATAACCAGTCATCCAACTTGAGTGTGGAATAAGTGTTTGCGCAGCTTGGGTCTGCGCAGCACGTTATCTGGCAGGCATCCAATGATTCAATCAATAAATTTAAACCTGACCAGTTCACTGGCTCTTTAAACTGTCAGTCTAATGCCAATGGTACTATTGGCCAATTATAGGATTACAAACTATAAATAGGAGTGTTCAGCATGGTGTTTCAAGTCTGTCCTTTCCCCTGAAGACGCCAGTTTATCTGGTGAAACATGTTGGGGGACAGAATCTGTTGGTTTTAGCTCTGCTCGAGTTGCTAAACACTGAGTAGGAAACAGTAGGAAACAGTTATTTACTTTAGGGTGTATGTTCACAGCACCGAGTACCCTGCAGGATTAGTCAGGCAGGTAGTTATACACTGATTGCAAACTTGTGGGAAGGTTAGGAGGGTAGTGCACACCCTCCGTTACCACTAGCAACCTGTGCGATAGCAGTGTGCAAATTCGAGCAGTAGTTTTAACAAGTGTGTCAAAACTCACAAACATTTTTAGAGAACTACTAATAAAAGTGAAGTTTTACTGATTTAAATATTAAGGTTACACTGAAGATAGTTCTTGATGACATTGGCTGGATGTTTTGGGTGGTAGTCCTGCTACAGAAAAGGGAGTTGGGAATTTGGTCAGAATTCATGGTGTCCTCAGTTCCGAAAAATACAGGCAGATACTTATCCATCATACAGTACCATCAGGGAGACATCTGATTGGCTCCAAATCTTATGTTGCAGCAGGACAACAACCCCAAACATCCAGTCAATGTGATTAAGAATTGTCTTCAGCATAATTAAGAACAATGTACTCTTCTACCTGCCATTACAATTGGGTGCGTCTTTTTCAGTCTTTAGGTGATGCCATATAATTATCATCAGCAGGCAGTGCTACATCTATAGCTGCAGCCATGACACAAAGATAGAGATCAAACCCATAAGTCAGTAACGAGCGCAGACCAATCAGTCTTCCCATCTGTAAACCAGTGCCACTAAACCCATGGCCGCTCTCCGACAATAACTCCCCTCCCCCGGCGGCTATAAGAGGAATATCTCTGAGATTTACTAAAGGTACAGGGAACGATCCATCATTTACGGCTTATAAAGTCCACGCCGCTGAGGAACAGAAGGGATCTTTGCTGTTTGTATCTCCTGCCAATTTCAAAATATAGTTTGTACATTGGAGAAAGTTGGGACATGAAATATGGCTGTTATTAAACTTTTCATGGCTGGAGAAAACAGAAGACGGCATAAAACGTGACCCAACGCAATACAAAGACTGCAGGAAAGAAATAGGCTTTACAAGAACTGCCGTAGCTCTCCGCAGCACAGCCCACATCAAATGCAGTAGTCATTTAAAGGAGCAGGCGATACAGAGAGCGCAACCACTGTACAAAGAGGACTTTTACAATTTCCTTCATCACTTATCAGTCAGTAAATAAAAAACATTCAAGTTTCCATCCAGAAGCTGTAAAACTCATCCTGATCTAACACTACTTGTAGCTGAGGGTTTGTTACAGTTATTTCCAGTCTAGACTAAGCTCCTGGAGGGGTCAGCAGCAGAAATCTCTCCCATACTGATAGTTTGCTACATTGTATCAGTGCAAGTAGAAGGTTTTGTTTCTAAGGTTTATGTACAATTGTTACAAATCCTCATCTGTGTGCTGGTCTTTAGCCTCTTAATGTGAACAAGGATGTTTACATTCACAGTCAGCAAGCAGAGATTCTGATGATAGTGAAGAATTGGCAGAAATTAGCGTAAAATAGCAACAGAATAGACTCACTGCTTTACACCATGTTGGATATTACCTCCTGTTCAAAACCTTGTGAAAACTTATTCATGTGGTTAGTCACGTAGGTGCAAATTTTTACAAAAAATGTGTTTTCTTTAGTCATAAAATACCTCTTTACTATATAAACGGCATAAAAAAATACCAACCAGAGTATTCATGTGTAAGGGTATTTATACATTTGCAACTCTTCTGTTTCATTGTTTCAGTTTATCAGAAGTAAAAAATGAAAGTTTTCAAATAGCCTCTATGAATATTCTACTGTTTCCTGTACACAGTTCTTGTGCAGAGCTATGTGTCACCATGGTTACAGACTACGAGCAAACCCTGTGCAGTGTGACCCTGCATTCACTACGGTTACAGACTACAAACACTGCCTGTGTAGTCTGACCCTGCAGTTATTACCTACATTTTTCTTTCTGCTTCCTCTTGTTGTTCACATAGATACAGTAAAAATGGGGCTAGAACACATACAGTCGTGGCCAAAAGTTTTGAGAATGACACAAATATTAGTTTTCACAAAGTTTGCTGCTAAACTGCTTTTAGATCTTTGTTTCAGTTCTTTCTGTGATGTAGTGAAATATAATTACTCGCACTTCATACGTTTCAAAGGCTTTTATCGACAATTACATGACATTTATGCAGAGTCAGTATTTGCAGTGTTGGCCCTTCTTTTTCAGGACCTCTGCAATCTGACTGTGCATGCTCTCAATCAACTTCTGGGCCAATTCCTGACTGATGCGACCCATTCTTTCATAATCACTTCTTGGAGTTTGTCAGAATTAGTGGGTTTTTATTTGTCCACCCGTCTCGTTGAGGATTGACCACAAGTTCTCAATGGGATTAAGATCTGGGAAGTTTCCAGGCCATGGACCCAAAATGTCAACGTTTTGGTCCCCGAGCCACTTAGTTATCACTTTTGCCTTATGGCACGGTGCTTCATCGTGCTGGAAAATGCATTGTTCTTCACCAAACTGTTGTTGGATTGTTGGAAGAAGTTGCTGTTGGAGGGTGTTTTGGTACCATTCTTTATTCATGGCTGTGTTTTTGGGAAAAATTGTGAGTGAGCCCACTCCCTTGGATGAGAAGCAACCCCACAGATGAATGGTCTCAGGATGCTTTACTGTTGGCATGACACAGGACTGATGGTAGCGCTCACCTTTTCTTCTCCGGACAAGCCTTTTTCCTGATGCCCCAAACAATCGGAAAGAGGCTTCATCGGAGAATATGACTTTGCCCCAGTCCTCAGCAGTCCATTCTCCATACTTTCTGCAGAAGATCAATCTGTCCCTGATGGTTTTTTTTTGAGAGAAGTGGCTTCTTTGCTGCCCTTCTTGACACCAGGCCATCTTCCAAAAGTCTTCGCCTCACTGTGCGTGCAGATGCGCTCACACCTGCCTGCTGCCATTCCTGAGCAAGCTCTGCACTGGTGGCACTCCGATCCCGCAGCTGAATCCTCTTTTGGAGACGATCCTGGTGCTAGCTGGACTTTCCTGGACGCCCTGAACCCTTCTTAACAAGAATTGAACCTCTTTCCTTTAAGTTCTTGATGATCCTATAAATTGTTGATTGAGGTGCAATCTTAGTAGCCACAATATCCTTGCCTGTGAAGACATTTATATGCAACGCAATGATGGCTGCACGCGTTTCTTTGCAGGTCACCATGGTTAACAATGGAAGAACAATGATTTCAAGCATCACCCTCCTTTTAACATGTCAAGTCTGCCATTTTAACCCAATCAGCCTGACATAATGATCTCCGGCCTTGTGCTTGTCAACATTCTCACCTGAGTTAACAAGACGATTACTGAAATGATCTCAGCAGGTCCTTTAATGACAGCAATGAAATTTAGTGGAAAGTTTTTTTTGGGATTAAGTTAATTTTCATGGCAAAGAAGGACTATGCAATTCATCTGATCACTCTTCATAATATTCTGGAGTATATGCAAATTGCTATTATAAAAACTTAAGCAGCAACTTTTCCAATTTCCAATATTAATGTAATTCTCAAAACTTTTGGCCACGACTGTACAGTCCAGACTGTGACTTGGCCATTACAGAACTTTCACTTTCTTCTTCTTTGACCATTCTTTGGTAGAAGGACTTGTGTGCTCAGGATGATTATTTTGCATGACCCACATACTCTTGAGATTCAGCTCACAGACAGACGTCCTAACATTTTCATTTAGAATTTGCTGGTATAATTCCGAATTCATTGTTCCATCAATGGTGACAAGCTGTCCTGGCCCAGATGCAGCAGACCAGGCCCAAACCATGATGCTATCACCACCGTGTGCCAGAGATGGGTTGAGGTTTTTCTTTCTTTTGTTCTATTTTGGTCTCATCCATCCATAAAACATTGTTCATAGCCTTATGGCTCGTCAAGTGATTTTTAGCAAATTACATATGGGCAGCGATTTTCAGTGTCCTCCTAATGGTAATTAGTTAATGTTACCTTGTGAACTCTTACACGCATTGCTCTTGTGATCTTTATTAGTGGACTGCTCCTGGGGAGGGTAATAGTGGTCTTGAATTTCCTCCATTTGTACACAGTCGATCTGACAGTGAATTAGTTGAGTCCACACTCTTTAGAGATGTTTTTTCAAGCTTGATAAGCATCAACAACTCTTCTTCTGAGGTCCTCAGAAATCTCCTTTGTTCATGTCATGATACACTTCTACAAACATGTGTTGTGAGGATCAGACTTTGATAGATCCCTGTTCTTTACATAAAACAGGCTTGCCCCGCACACCTAATTGTCATCCCATTGATTGAAAACACCTGACTCTGATTTGGTCTTCAAATCATCTGCTAATCCTAAAGAAACACATACTCTTGCCACTCACAGACGTGATATTGGATAATTTTCGTCAATAAGTATTAAACTTTATTTACTTTTAGAACTTGTATGAAAATCTGATTGTTATGGTGGCAGCCCCTCTGTTCACCTGCTCCCTGCCTGGTCTTCAGGTAGCCCATTTCTGCCTGTCGAGGCCAGCCACTGAAGCAGCACTGTTCACCTTCTTCGCAGACTGAGGTCTGCACTCTGCCAGCATTTTTTGCACTGCTTTTAGGGCGAGCACACTTCCTCAGACTCTTAAAGGACCTGTGTGTGTGTGTGCACCTTTGATCGACCTGGGTAGTTTAGGCATCTGCCCCTGTGAGAGTGTGCCTGAGCAATAGGTTCCAGTTCGTAAAGTTCCACCAAAGGTCTGCTGTATTTGTTAGTGTACCTGTGTATCGACTTTGCTTGCTTCCTGGATTTGAGCTTTTATTACCTGACCTGACATCTGCCTGAATTCCATTCTGATCCTGGGCTGCTTGCAGTGACCTCAAAGTTTTGGCTGGATTCGATGTATTTTGCCTGCCCTGACCTGGGCCTGTCCCTGACTACACTTTGCCTGATCCTCTGGTGTCATGGGTATAACAATTGCCATAGCACTTTCTATGGGGCCCAGAGGTCGAGGGTAGGGGCCTATCATGTGCAAGAATACATTGTACCTTTTTGTGAGAAATAACAATATGGAGGCTTTTGCTATAATGTCGGTTTCCTGATAATGGTGCTTTACTGTAATACATACTTTTAATTACTGCTATTTATGCTGCTGTTTTAATTTTCTTACACTAGGTGGTGGGGGCCCCCATCTTATTTTGCTATGGAGACCTGTGAATTATAATTACACCCCTGCCTTGTCCTCTGTACCATTGTCTCTTGACCCCCCTAGGTAAGCAGTCACTTGAACAGAAACTACTCCGAGAGGTCATGGCCTTGTGATTTCGTGCAGCGGAGTCCAGATCCCTGTATAGGGGATTAAAGGGTGAAAACAAGGAGGACCACTTAGTAAATGCCCTTGGAAGTAGCCCAAAGCCACATCTGTTCAAGTGAGACAGCGGATCCACACCCCCTACACAACACAGATGTAATTTACTGTGAAATTTATGCAGAAATATAGAAAATTCTGAAGGGGTCATAAACTTTCCAGCACCACTGTATACACACAACTGTAGTAGATTTTAAAGAAAGACTGTTTCAAAGTTGTTGCTTAATTGTTTTAAATAGATTTGAGCAATGAAATTGGTTGCAAAAGTCTACATCCCCTTTAAATAATGTGAAAAGCATTCTTAGATCTCCATATATTTCAACATGGGAAAAAGCAGCAATCTGAGGAAGAATCAGAATTATTTTCCTCCTGCCGTGTCCTAGAAACAAATCATTAAATGCAAAACCAGCACTTGTAGATTTATCACTCAGCTGTAAGAATAGCATAAAGGGGCGTAGTGAAGGCATACAATAAAAGTAAGGGCTGTTACGGGAAATATTGTCACATTACAGATCCCATATAACATCACGATCGTCCTGGTTATATAATGAGATGGTACCATACCACCGACTATTCCTGCTCTGCAGCTTTTATTCTCAGGTCCAATCAAGTCTAACAGTAAAGGAATCATTTTATGTGCCCCGAGCACAAGATCGTAGACTGGACTCAACCAAGTCAACAATATGGAGATTTACTAAGTAAAACAAATTCCGAATATATTGCATGCTGTACATAAAAAGCACTCTTCTATTTCCCCAATGCCTCTTGTAACTTGTTTCACAGAAGAGAAAAATCCGAATTGTAGACGGCAGCTCTTGTAATGAAATGTCCCATGATGCCTTGCCCAGGCATCACATAGGGAGGTGTGGACAGACAACAGAAGCTATAGTTACTGAAATTATTACAAACTGTGCGCAGGATTCTGGAATAACACAGTTTCAGGTCATATGCACAGGAGAGGCTGGAGACTGTGCTCTGTGCAGCAGCATGCAGCATGCCACATGCATTGTACAATCTTCAGCCTCCTGAAGGAAGGAGCAGAAATAATTGATTAGTAAAATTATTGAATCATCTACAAGGATGAAAACCAGTAGCAGCAGTAAAAAACACGGGGCGAAGAATGACCGTACATTCCCAGTTTGTTGTTCAGTCGTGATTCAGACACATTCTGTCCGATGTAATTCACAAAACTACAAGAGATAGCAGTGACAGCAGATTTTATGTATTTTTGCTCCAGCTAATTGAGGGAATTTCTGAATTTGTGACCCCCTTTCCCTAATTAGATATTCAAAATACCTTTTCTAAAAAAAAAAAACTGTTAAAGTAAATTTCCAATCTTATAGCACCAAGTTGTCCCTAGAACCAATCTGTGCTAATTCATTTCTTAATATATGTATACAGCATTTTTTTTCTGCATACCTGCATCCCCTGCATACCTATTATAACATTCTGTCTGCCTGCAGCCACCACTAGGGGGAACTCAGGTGCTTACTATATACTGATAAAGCATTTCACCCAATAATAGTATAGTATGCATTCAGATTTTGGACTCCTCCTAATGGTGGCCACAGACCTCACCAATCACACAGTAGGCGGTAAGTTCCTGAACTCCCCCTAGTGGCTGCATGCCACAAGAATAACAGTATATAATAGGCTCTAGAGCTCCCCCTAGTGGTGGCTGCATGTTTTAATAATAGAACAGTGTGTAGTAAGCTCTAGAGATCCTTATAGTGGTGACTTCAGACCTCAATAATAGTAAGTATACGGTAAGCCCTTGATCTCCCCCTAGTGGTCACTATAAGCAGGGTATTTTATCATTTTTACTCTAGGCATATGCATAGGATTTGAAGCTCTGTATTAGAAAAGTGCAGGTCCGACCCCTATAAAAGAGGACTTAGAAATTAATTTGTTCAGACTTTCAAACATTTTGATAAAAGCAGCATTCACTTAGGGTTTTTCCTCCTTTATGTTTTAATGAGGCAATGTATTTTCACACACAATATTTAATTTAACAGAGAATAGTGTAAAAAGCACATTTGTAAATCACTTTATTTAAAAAATCTGCCTGCATCCACCTTAAAAAAGCTGTAGTCATGGCCACTAGGGGTCTCGTATTCCACTGCCAAGTGTCAGGCAAGTTGTGTCCCTAGTAGCAGAGACACAAAAAAGGCTGAGAGGAAGTGGGGACGTGTCAGACCTAGCTAAGATCCTGATTTAAAAAAAAAACTGCTTTTATACTGCTTCTGAACATCGTCGGAGCCTCCTGCCTTTCTGTAAGTGTGATTTATCACTCCTTATCTGTTCCGTGAGCTACAGAGCTACACAAACATAATAAGAAGTAAAGGAAAGGACGTCAAAGCAGCTTAGTGATGGCAGATTTTACAGATTGTACTGCTTGTTAGAGAAATGCATCTAACTATGCAGCTGAAGAGGGGAATAATGAGGCTTAAAAAGACATTAGGGAAGCCATAAAACACCTATTCCTGCACAGTTATGATTGTAAAGAGACGCACAGCCATTGTGCAAAGTTTTTTGAAAACTCAGTTTTATGCTTTAAGGAGTTCAATCTAATCTAACGTTTTATAAGTGCAGGTTCTGGGTCTATATTTTCTGTACTGATAAACCTTCCCAGGTACTTGAACAGTATGCTTTTTGTTTTCAATCAGTTCACTAAGAGCCTGCATCACAAGTGCCGTTCATCTTAAGTCTGGTTTCCACTTTCCTGACATTACAGTTCACAACGGGCTGTGAGGGGCACTCCTCTGACCTGACTTGACCTGTGTCTTGAATTTGTTGTTTATTTTATTTTTAGATTTTTTATTTCCTTATTTAGTTACATGCTTCACAGCTGAAAAAGCGGATGGTAACAGTAACTGGAGTATAATGTGCAGCTTGCATCTCAAGTGGAAGATGTAGCAGAGCCGGAGCAGCTTCAAAGGTGGCAAACAAGGCAATTAAAGGGCTTGTCTCAAGACAGCAACCCCCTACATCAGAGCATATGATCATCATAAATGTGAAAGGAAATACCCCCCCCCCCCCCCCCCTCTAGGAGCCAGAATGGGGTTTTGCAATGACTGGTGGACCTGCCTGTATTATATGATTATATTTTCTGCTTTTTATAAGTGGCCATCTTCCCTGGTGGACTATGGGAGTCGGAGCCCAGGAAATGACTAAAATGTAGACAGGCAGTGTAAGGATGCACCAAACTTATCACAGTGACCATAAGAAATGATACATTTGGTGCATACAGTTTTGTCTAACTTTATACCACCTATTAATTGACTTATTTTGCAACAGATGTTTATTCTAAAATTTTACTGCAAAGTAGCACATGTCAAGAACGGCCCCTTGCCCGCAAGACTCGGTAATTTATTCTTGCTGACTGACTTGCTTCACAAAGTAGTCTAAAATTTTTGTTTGGTGAAAATTATGCCAGAACTCAGACGTAGCCACAATGTACACATACTTTATCCAGCAATCCTCCCTGGTCTTTTATTGCTCCTGACTCCTGAAGCCTTGGGTGTGTCCCTGTTTAAGGCAGTGCAGAAGATATGTAGAAAAACAGCTCCAGATTCAATAAACGTCCTCTAAAACTTCTCCTTTATTTTGTTATAAAATAGTACAGCAGACACATCCACCTTGTATACAGTGATTGTTGACGCGTTTCAGACACTACGTCCTTAGTCGTAACGTTTATTGAATCTGGAGCCGTTTTTCTACATATCTTCTGCGTAGCCACAATGTATCAGTTTTGTCAGTTCCTTTAAATCCAGTCATGTGATACATATGACTAAATAGTATTTTTATTAAAAACAAAAACATGATAAAATTATTGGAAAAATAATAAGAACTAAATCCTGGATAACTTCCCTTGTATCATGCTTTACAGATTAACCATTCAATTTCCAGCCTCAGTTAACCACATAATGGTTATCTCTATAGAGAGGGTTGCCTCACCTTCCCACCTCCATTCTCTGAGGTTTGTTTTCTGGGATTTGTCGGAAGAATTTCTGCAGCTTTTAATTCTGACTGCTGGTAGCCGATGCCCATGAGAGGAGAGCAGCTGCGCTGATGTTCTGCCTCCTGCAGAGCTGCTGGGGTGTATTGTGTTTCAGAATGACTCTAATGTATTTGGACTTGTGATATTTTTGCACTGAGCTTCTGATAAATGGGGGATGGGGTGAATAAGTCAGGGATTAACATTCAAATGATTATTATTATATTAAGTTGACCACAAACTGCCCCTTGTTTGGACACCCAGCAATCAGCTATAATCTGTGGGAAAACTTGACAGCAAGTGTTCTTTTTCCCTACAGCACCCCCACAGAGTAAATAAAGTTTTACACCGATAATTCAAAATGAATAGTTTCGAGCTGTAGAAGAGCTCACAGCCATTCCTGTGAACAAAGGCAGATGAACGAACCAGGGTAACAGGCACAGGTCAGGTCAGATGGCAGATAGACAAACTAGGGAGTCAAGCAAAACATGGTCCAAAGACAAACAGATGACAGCTCCTACACAGGATCCAGCAGAATAGAAACCTATGGCTCAGGCCAGGAGAGGGACCACCACTCAGAATAGTCAAGCAGGTGCACACAAAAACCAGTAAGCATTAACCATTGCAGCGCTGCAAAGAATATCCGAATACAAATACAAGTGAGGCGTAAACCCTGGTAATGATGCAGAAGGAGAGGTGTAGGGCAGTAGCAGGCACAGATTACCGGTGTAATAATTAACATTGCGCTTAAAAAGCTAACAAAATGATCCGACATGTATAGTTCATATGTCTTATCAATGATATAATTTGTTGTGAGAGAGTCGGGACACCCTGAAATACGCACATGAGATAGTTGGCCAGCTCAGAAGAAATCTGCACTTATAGCCAATGTTAATCTAATGTGTATGAGCAACTTTGGAGATAGAAGCAGGGAGGGGGAGGAGGTTGTACACACAAGCTGTAGATAGGGAGGCAAGCACACACACGAAGGGGCCTTTTTCGGAAACAAGCTGACAGACATGGTGAAATTGAAATTGGTAGCTTGATATGAAGAATATAGCCTTACTCAAAACAGGTTGAGAATTACACACAGTGACACAGACGTTTTCTTCTGCCTTGAAGAGAGGCACCAAAGTCTATAGCATTACACAGCAGGTGTCGGCGGATGTGGTAATGGCAGTCTCTCTGCCGATGCCCTGGCTGCTTGTCACTTTGTTGTGGCTTGTCATTGGTTAACCGCTATTCTGCCTCAGTTTCGGCAGGTCTTTGCACAGGTTTCACTCCAACATCTCAGTGTCTCCTGGATGTGGAGCTTCTTTTTCTCAATCGCCTCTTTCAGCAATCTATCTCTAGCATTTCCAAAGCTGCATGTGACTAAGTGCTGAGTCTCTCACCCCTTACTTTAGTGGGAAAAACAGGGTTTATACAATGTCCCTGTGCCCGGGCATTCTCATGTGATTTAGCCACCTCTCCTCTTCCACGAACAGGGGATCCGTAGCTGCTTCCCAGCAATGTGGGCAGATTCTTGGGCATAAGCATTAGGCCTCTTTCACACGGGCGGATAAGATGCGGGTGCGTTGCAGGAAAATGTGCAATTTTTCCGCTCAAGTGCAAAGCGTTTTAATGCACGCGTGTGGGAAAAATCGGCATGTTTGGTACCCAGACCCGAACCCGGACTTCATCACTGAAGTTCGGGTTTGGGTTGAGTATTCTGTAGATTTTATTATTTTCCCTTGTAACATGGTTATAAGTGAAAATAATAGCATCCTCACTACATAGTGCTTAGTAAAATGTGGATTAAGGGGTTAAAACTAAAAAAAAAGTAACTCACTTTATCCACTTGATCGCGTAGTTGCGATCTCTTCTCCCTTCTTCAATCATTAGCTGCCGGCTAAAGGACCTGTGATGATGTCACTGCGCTCATCACATGGTCCAATCACATGGTCCATCACCATGGTGATGGACCATGTGATTGGACCATGTGATGTGACGTCATCACAGGTCCTTTAGCCGGCAGCTGATGATTGAAGAAGAGAGAAGAGATCGGCAACTACGCGATCAAGTGGATAAAGTGAGTTACTTTTTTTTAGTTTTAACCCCTTAATCCACATTTTACTAAGCATTCTGTAGTGAGAATGCTATTATTTTCCCTTATAACCATGTTATAAGGTCCTCATCCCGATCGTCTATTAGCAGCCTTGTGGCAAAATCGCACTGCATCTGCGCTTGATTGCGGATGCTTGGGATTTTCAAGCAGCCCTATTCACTTCTATGGGGCCTGCGTTGCGTAAAAAACGCAGAATATAGAGCATGCTGCGATTTTCACGCAACGCAGAAGTGATGCGTGAAAATCACCGCTCATGTGCACAGCCCCATAGAAATGAATGGGTCCGGATTCAGTGCGGGTGCAATGCGTTCACGTCACGCATTGCACCCGCGCGGAAAACTCGCCCGTGTGAAAGGGGCCATAAGGAACCACCGTCCCTCACACATAAAACATATTCCTTGTCACACAGGCCTGTTTCAACTGGAGAAAAAAAATATACAGTATGGAAAAGTTATCCCCACACTACAGACAAGTACAGAGAGAAAGCAGAGCAAGGGGGAGGAAGGGGGAGAGCTAGCGAAGATAGCAGCATCCTGGATGCACAGACCTCACATCCAATGTGTATTTCTGGAAGAGACTCAACCATAAGACAAGCTTGAAACTGGCAGTAGGTTGTAAACTGTATAGCAGGGGGTCAGAAAATGAATGAAGGAATGAAGATTGCAGCATAAAACTTAGTGCAACTTTTTTTTTTTTATTCAAGGTCACCACTAAAGTGAAAAAATAACTTTCTAGTCAAATGTGTTCATGGTCTCTGCCTGGAGTTAAAAAAAGTGAGAATTTTGGGACTTAACATAGCAAAGGTTACAGGGTGGCAGCGACTCCGTGCACATCTTCCTATCAACAAGCACATTGTCAATAATTATAAGATGATCTAAAAATATTAAATGAAAAACTGATTTCCTCTTTTTCAGTAAGAACAAAGCCTCCGCGTAGATCTAAAAATAAATATTTCAACAACTGCAGCGAACAGCGGAAAAATTCACAGCGACGAGGAATGATTTCTGCTTAATGGTATTTTACCATGAAATATTCATAATTATTCTGGTACATTTGGTTCTGTAAAGAAAAGTGATTTTTTTTTCCCACCGTTTCCACAAAATCCTAACGAGCAGCTTATTTACATGTGCCTTCATATTCTCTTTATTTCCCATTGTCTCGTCAGTCATTCACTTTGTTTGCGCCTTTGTGCTGCAGGATTGCATTCTACAGTGAGAAGCGCTGCCCGCACGTGCTTGTTCCGAAAATAGACAAGAGTGGCACGCGCGACAGAAACGGCTGCCATCTATGAGTCAGCGAGCCGCCAACAAGCCAGCGAAAATATCTCTGACAGCAACGGAGCAGGCCAAGGGAAGGAGAGAGAAACTAGGGCTTGAATATAGACTACTTTAATGCGTCCGAAACAGAGGGGCTGGAAAAGATACTAAAAAGATCAGCGCTAGTCGGGAGGAAAGGGTTAATCACGCCAATAAGCATATATGAACGGACATGTAAACTTTTGCAACGATTATTCTAATGCGGGGATTGAAGCAATTTATTCATGGCATAAAATCTCACTTTCATTTTGTGTCTCTAGGGTTACACATAGTCTGATCCTGCTGTTATGTCTTACTTTTTGCTAAGGGTACTTTCACACTTGCGTTTAAGTTTTCCGGTATTGAGGTCCGTCACAGGGGCTCAATACCGGAAAAAAAACGCTTCAGTTTTATCCTAATGCATTCAAAATGGAAACATTCCGTTCAGTATGCATCAGGATGTCTTCAGTTCAGTCCCTCATATGGTAGTTGGCAGGAGAAAATACCGCAGCATGCTGCGGTATTTTCACTGTCCAAAATTCCGGAACACTTGCCGGAATGCAGTATCCTATTTAATTTCTATTGAAATGTATTAATGCCGGATAAGGTACCAAGCGTTCTGGAAAACCGGATCCGGTTTCCCGATCTGCGCTTGCGCAGACCTTTAAAAATGTGAAAAAAATAAATACCGGATCCGTTTTTCCGGGTGACACCGGCGAGACGGATTTGGTGTTTCAATGCATTTGTCAGCTGGATCCGCATCCGGATGCAAATGCAATCCGTTTGCATACGTATTTCCAGATCCGGCATGCAGTTCCGGCGACGGAACTGTCTGCCGGAATCCAAAAACGCAAGTGTGAAAGTAACCTAAGGCTACTTTCACACTTGCGGTAGCCTTTTCCGGCAGTCTGTTCCGGTGGGGGAACAGCCTGCTGGATCCGTGCTACCGCAAGTCCACTGTGCTACAGCACGCTGCGTTTTTTGTCTGGCCGCCTCTCGTCATGTTTGCTGTATTGCGGCCGGACTTCTAGCCCGCCCCCATTATAGTGAAAGGGTTCGTAGCGGACTTCTGCCAGCACGGTGGACTTGCCGTAGAATGGATCCAGCAGGCTGTTCCCCCCCTGGAACAGCCTGCCGGAAAAGGCTACCGCAAGTGTGAAAGTAGCCTAACCTGTTGAAAGTAGAAGGAAGTGGAAGAAAGTAATATGTGACTCCAGACTGATACATTTTATCTGCACTGATACATTGTAACAAAGTATCAGAAAGATTGTGCTGCTTATATTCTCATAGGATTGAGATCTACCCCCTGTATTATTAAAGGGGTTGTCCCATTAAGACAACTTATGACCAGACCATCCATCTGATAAGCTCCCCCAATCAAGAGGGGCCCATGATTCCCTTTTGACTGGAGCAGCAGACATGTCCACCGCTCCATTTAGCTCTTCGGGACTTCTAGAGTAAAAGGGCTTGGCTATATAGGGCAGCCCCATACAGCTGAATGGATCAGCTACTGCTCCATTAAAACGAAGAAGAACGAGCCCCTGTTCTGGTAATAATCATCCGGGGCCCTATCCATCGGACCCTTGCTGATGAGGAACTTATCTTATGTTGACATCATGGGACAACCCCTTTATAGGTTCAGGTTGCCACTTTGTTTCTTTCCAATGATTTACACTGCAGCTTTCCTTGTTCTTGTTCTGCATGTTCCCAGGTCTATCAGGTACAACCTATAATTTTACTGGGTCGATATAGTAACATAGTAACATAGTATATAAGATCGAAAAAAGACATTTGTCTATCCAGTTCGGCCTGTTTCCTACAAGTTGATCCAGAGGAAGGCAAAAAACCCCTGTGAGGCAGAAGCCAATTTTCCTCACTTAAGGGGAAAAAAATTCCTTCCCGACTCCAATCAGGCATCAGAATAACTCCCTGGATCAACGACCCCTCTCTAGTAGCTGTAGCCTGTAATATTATTACACTCCAGAAATACATCCAGGCCGCTCCTGAATTCCTTTATTGTACTCACCATCACCACCTCCTCAGGCAGAGAGCTCCATAGTCTCACTGCTCTTACCGAGCATCCTCATTTTATATACCAACCTTTTATGAGGTACGGTGTCAAATGCTTTGGAGAAGTCCAGATATACGACATCCATTGATTCGCCTCTGTCAAGTCTAGAACTTACCTCCTCATAGAAACTGATTACATTCGTTTGACATGACCGATCCCTCATGAAGCCATGCTGATATGGCGGTATTTGCTTATTTTCATTGAGATCCTCTAAGATAGCATCTCTCAGAAAACCTTCAAACAGTTTACCAACAACAGATGTTAAACTTACCGGCCTATAATTTCCAGGCTCTGTTTTTGGACCCTTTTTGAATATTGGCACCACATTTGCTATGCGCCAATCCTGTGGGACATTCCCTGTCAGTATAGAGTCCGTAAATATCAGAAATAAAGGTCTGGCTATGACATCACTTAATTCCCTTAGGATACGGGGGTGTATGCCATCCGGTCCTGGCGATTTGTCTATTTTAATCTTTTTAAGTCGCTGTTGTACTTCTTCCTGGGTCAGACAGGGCACTTTTAATGGGGGATTTACTTTTACATTCTGCATTTCATCTGACAGTCTCTTTTCCTCAGTGAATACAGTGGAGAAAAAAATATTTAACAGCTTTGCTTTCTCCTCGTCGCTCTCTGCAACACCCTCCTCATTGCTATGTAGAGGGCCGACTCCTTCAGATTTAATTTTTTTTACTATTTATATAATTGAAGAACATTTTAGGGTTAGTTTTACTCTTTTTGGCAATTAATCTCTCGGTCTCTAGTTTGGCAAATTTTATTAGTTTTTTACATATTCTATTTTTCTCCTTATAGTTTATCGGTGCTTCCTGGCTTCCCTCCTGTTTCAGTGATTTATATGCTTTCTTTTTGTCATTTATTGCTTTCTTTACGTTTCCATTTATCCACATTGGTTTCTTATTGTTCCTTAGCCTTTTTTTTCCTATAAGGTATGTACCTCTCACAATTAGATGTTACAATGCTTTTAAAAATCTCCCATTTTGTGGTTGTATTTTTATTTTTGAGGCTTTTGTCCCAGTTAGTTAGGCCTATGGCCTCCCTTAGTTGGCAATATAGAGGAAGGCAAAAACCCCTATAAGGTGGTCACCAATTGCCTCATATTAGGGGGGAAATTCTATGCATCTCAGCCTCTTACGACATATCCTATTATTGTGCTTTGAAAGCAGCCGCCTGGCATTGGTTGTTACAGTTTATTGTCACTGACACCCCCAGGATTTTTTTAGTTTATACAGTGTTTTACTACTTAATACATAATCGTGGACCATGTTTTCTTTTCCCGTGGACATTTATTTGCACCCCTGTAATTGTCGGGGATTTCTTCTTAGAGAAGAAAGATGGACACATTGTCTGTATTTCTTTAAAGCAAGGAGAAATAAAAGTATTTTAATATTTAATGCCTCCACCATGCCGGCCGGCCCAGACAGAATGGAATTTACTTAAGACATTCCATGTAATGAATATAGATGTCACATTTAATAATTGAGCGCCTGCGTCATGCCATAAGAGACTCCTCGTACCGAGGTCTTGAGGAGCTTCACCGTCCATCTCTGGTGTTCCTCCATGCAACGTCTCGCCAAATTCCCTGCTTGGCTTCTATTGAAGGTTTGTAGAGCTGGTGCTGAACTAAAGCACGCTACACCTGCAGGTATTGGTCTGAAGCCAGGTGCAATATCATCATTTATAGCATCCTGATCACTGACTGATAACCTCAAAGAGGTCAGCCTCTTATGTTTCTGAAACAGCGCCACCTCTTGGCCTGAGGCTGTTTCTGGTATTATATAAATAATATATATATAAATATAAAAGAAGAAAAGAATGGCAGCACCGAATAACCAAAAGTAGGTAATACGCGGGTGCTAGGTCCAGGGGTGTAAGCTAACCCTTGAATAAAAATAAAGAATATGGACAGCACTCCCGATGAAAAAATAAAATAAAATTTATACACCCATGTGGTATACAAGCAACGTTTCGGCCCTTTAATTGAGCCTTTCTCAAGCCTGTTGTGCTGTCCATATTCTTTATATTTATATATATATATATAAATTATAACTAGACACGAAGTGGAATTCGATCCGAATTTCAGGAAAAATTCGATTCACACCAAATCCGAATTTCCTCACGCTTCTTGGTAACGAATCTCATTTTTTCCTAAAATGGCTGCTGCACGTGTTAGGACATGGAGCAAGGAACTCTGGGAATGAGGGATCACCCACAATGCCATGCATGCAGCCAATCAGCAGCCAGCCAGCCCTGTGATGTCACAGCCCTATAAATAGCCTCAGCCATCTTGGAAAGAGACGCCAGCAGGCGTTAGGGACAGTGCTAGGAAAGACTTGAAAACTTTTCTTTTGCTGTATAGAAGTTGTGGTAAGGTGCAGGGTGCCGTCGTGGATGGCAGGTATGTGTCACCGAGGTTCATAGCCTCGGTGAGGTGAGAGCCGTTTTTGTTAATGTCAGCAGCAGCTAGTGCTACTGACATAGTTTTAAATAGCATGGCTGCAAAGCCGATCCGGGCCGGCTCTTACCGGGAGCAGCTAAAGTGTAGGGTGGGTGGCTGCTCCCCACGACCCAGTCCTGGTTTTGGGCTGGGTTTAAAAACTCAGCCAGCTTCAGCAGCTGGGCTGTGATTGTCCTGGAGCTGCTAACACTGTTGTGGAATTCTCTGATCTGGAGGAAAGAGCTCAGCAAGGTGGTGTTTTTCCCTGCAACTTGAAGGTGGAATCTCCTGCGGCTGGGCCGACTGCTAGGTGTGAACCCTCACCTAAACCTCCCAGGTGACTGAACCCTGTGTTGGCCTGTTTTTGTTTGGCCACGTTATTTCTGTTATGTGTGAACTATCACCAAGAGACTGTTTTTCATTTATGTTGTGCAAGTGTGAATAAAACACTGTTTACTGCACATTCTGGACTCCTTGTTTTGCCTCGGTACTGCACCCGCACCGCTATCTACCAGAGCGACTCCCCACATTTGGTGTCGGATGCGGGCATGCGCAGTGAGGCTGGCGTGAACGCCGAAAATTTTTTGTTTCTGCTGGGCACGACTGGATGTCCTATATTAGGCCGGCAAAGTTGCAGCCTGTGATCCCTGACAAAATGGAGGCGGTTGTAAAAGCCCTTGTGGAGGCTAACCTGCAGCAGCGGGAGGCTAACAAGCAGCAGCAGGAGACTAATCAGCTGCTTTTACAGCACGTGATGGCTTTGCAAACGGCAGGAGCGTCCCAACACGTCCATGATGCCCGGAAAGCGGTCCGTGCGGCGATCCCAAAGATGACCCCCTCGGACGACGTTGAGACCTATCTGGCGGTCTTTGAAAAGGTGGCCGTGAGGGAAAAGTTACCCCGTGACCAGTGGGCTGAAGTGGTCGCTCCGTTCCTGGCATCCGGAACCCAGCAGGTGTTCTCCGATTTGGCAGATGACCAGGCTGCTGATTACCCCACGGTGAAGGGGGAGATCCTGGCCAGACTGGGGGTGAACGTGTTAGTCCGGGCTCAGCGGGTCCACCAGTGGGACTTTAAAGCGGCTGAACCCGCCCGGCCGCAGTACTATGAGTTACTGCACAGGTTGCAAAAATGGCTGCAGCCTGATATTCTAAGTCCGGCTGCTATGCTGGACCGTCTGCTGGCTGACATGTTCTGGAGGGCCTTGCCGCACTCCCTTCAGCACTGGATCGGCCAAGTATCACCCACTAATGCCCTGGACATGGTCGGCCTCGTGGAGCACTATGAGGCCACAAAAACCTTGAAAGGGGGTGTTGTTGGGAGGGGGCCGGTCAAACCCCGGAGGTCTCCCATCCAGTCCCGACGACTGGTACCCGAGAAACCTGCTCGGGTGTACCCCTGTAGACCCGGCCCCAATAGTCTGCTGGCGGTGTCATGAGCCTGGCCATGTGAGGGCCGACTGTCCACAGTGGGTAGAACCCATGGAGACTAATTATGGGTACCGGGCTTCCATGTATGCCTGGAGACTGTGTGCGACCGGCACCCCCGAGACAATAGACAATCGTCATCTGTGCCAGGTGCAAGTCGGTGATAATCTTGCAGTGGCGCTGCTGGACTCAGGGAGCCTAGTAACCCTGGTAAGTGCCGCCCTGGTACAGCCCTCCCAGTATACGGGCCGGAAAGTTGGTGTGGTGTGCATACACGGAGACTTAAAGGACTATCCCACGGCTGTAATGTCTCTGTCCACGGCGGCCGGCACATGGACTTGTGAATTGGCGATCTCCGCCAAGCTACCTTATGAACTAATAATTGGGAGAGACTTCCTGGTTTTCCGTCACTATGGCCTGAGGTGAAAGTGACTAATAGCCCTGAGACAGGGGTAACCCTAGCAGAGTGGCCTGGTTCCAGTGGGAGGCCAGAGCCCTGGGAGCCCGAGTCCGAAGGGCCTGCGGTAGGGGTGACCACCACTGCTGCGGTAGAGGGGGAGACAACCCCACTGAGTGTAATGGTGGGAGACACGGAGGACTTGCCACCGGGACCTGAGTTGGCAGACCTCAATGTCTCCGGGAAAATTTTGGGACCGCACAACACCGGGACCAAACCCTAACCAGGGCCTGGGAAAGTGTCGTAATAATTGATGGTAAACCCCAGAAACCTGGGGCTGAATTAATGTTCCCACGATTTATTGTTCTTCAGGATATGTTGTATCGGGTGAACCAAATCCGAGGTGAGCCCGTTGAACAGTTGGTGGTGCCCACCGCATATCGCAAGCTGGTTATGGAGCTTGCCCACCAACATGTTCTTGGGGGACACTTGGGGTGGCAGAAAACCCAGGACCGCATACTGCAGCGGTTTTATTGGCCCGGTGTGTTCAAGGAGGTAGAAAATTATTGTAAGTCCTGTCCGACCTGTCAGATAAATAGCCCCCAGCCACATTTCCGTAGTCCTCTGGTACCTCTTCCAATTATTGAGGTCCCGCTTGAGCGAATCGCTATGGATCTAATTGGGCCTGTACCAAAGTCTGCCAGGGGCCACCAACACATTCTGGTAGTTCTCGACTATGCAACTCGGTATCCGGAGGCGGTGCCTCTGCGACATACCTCAGCTAAGCTCATCGCCAAAGAGTTAATGGAAATGTTTTCCCGTGTGGGCCTGCCAAAAGAGGTTCTGACAGACCAAGGGACCCCTTTTATGTCCAAAGTTATGAGGGAACTGTGTAAATTGTTGCGTATAAAGCAGTTACGGACGTCCGTTTACCATCCGCAAACAGACGGTCTTGTCGAGAGGTTTAACCAAACTTTAAAAATATGTTAAAAAGGGTGGTGTCTAGAGATGGGAAGGACTGGGACCTGCTTCTGCCCTATCTCATGTTCGCAGTGCGAGAGGTGCCCCAGGCCTCTACTGGGTTCTCGCCCTTCGAACTGCTGTATGGCAGACACCCTCGAGGCCTGTTGGATATTGCCAAGGAAGCGTGGGAACAGCAACCTGTCCCCCACAAAAGTGTCATTGAATATGTCACCCAGATGCAGGAACGGATGGAAAGGGTGTTGCCGCTGGTCCGGGAGCATATGGAGGCAGCGCAACAAGCCCAAAGTAGGGTGTATAATCGTCAGGCTCGGGTACGGGACTTCAATCCGGGAGATCGGGTTTTGGTTCTGGTACCCACCCTTGACAGCAAGTTCCTAGCTAGGTGGCAGGGCCCCTATGAGGTGATCGAGAAGGTAGGGGAAGTAATTACAAGGTACACCAGCCAGGCGGCGCAAGCCGGAGCAGGTGTACCACGTGAATTTACTAAAGCCGTGGAAAGATAGGAACATGGCCGACGACAACAGCCCCCGGCCAGGGCTTCTAGGTGAGAAGGGTCCAGCCCCACAGTTCGAGGCCTGTGAAGCAGTAACCACGGTAAAATTGCAGACAGCCTGTCTTCTAAACAAGTTCAGGAAGTCAGGGAGTTCATCAGTCGGAACACGGATGTGTTCTCGGACCTCCCTGGCCGCACGTCTCTCATCCAACATGACATCGCCACTGAGCCTCAGGCCAAGATCCGGTTAAAACCATACCGGGTACCCGAGGCTCGGCGACGGGCCATCGCGGAGGAAGTGCAAGTAATGTTGAAGCTCGATGTCATTGAGGAGTCGAAAAGTGAGTGGGCCAGTCCCATAGTCCTGATACCTAAGCCGGATGGGACGCTACGGTTCTGCAACGATTTTCGCAAATTAAATGAAGTGTCCAAGTTCGATGCGTATCCCATGCCCCGGGTAGACGAGCTTGTTGAGAATTTAGGGCAAGCCCGTTATTTTTCTGTGCTAGACCTCACTAAAGGATACTGGCAAGTACCCTTAACGGAGTCGGCCAAGGAAAAAACTGCTTTTGTTACTCCGCAGGGCCTGTATCATTATAAGGTGTTACCCTTTGGCCTGCATGGCGCCCCGCCACCTTCCAAAGGTTAATGGATATTGTGCTGCGACCTCATCGTCGGTACGCCTCGGCCTACTTAGACGATGTAATCATCCACAGCACCGACTGGGAAAGCCATTTGCCCAAAGTGCAGGCGGTAGTGGATGCCCTGAGGAAAGCTGGTCTAACCGCCAATCCAAAGAAGTGTGCGATTGGGTTGGAAGAGACCAAATACCTGGGATATGTAATTGGGAGGGGAGTCATCAAGCCGCAGGTAACTAAAGTGGAAGCCATACGTAACTGGCCCCGACCGGTCACTGCCAGGCAGGTAAAGTCCTTCCTGGGAATGGTAGGCTACTACATGCGGTTTTTGCCCCACTTTGCCACAATAGCAGCGCCGTTGACAGACCTATTGAAGGGGCGAAAGTCTGGGAAGGTCAGCTGGAGTGAGAAGGCGGAGGAGGCTTTCTCCGCGTTGAAGTCGGCCCTCTGTGGGTCCCCGGTTTTGGTGACACCCGACTTCAACCGGGAGTTTGTCGTACAGACCGACGCCTCGGAGGTAGGCCTCGGTGCTGTGCTGTCTCAGGAGGTCAACGGGGAAGAACATCCCGTTGTCTTCCTGAGCCGTAAGCTCAGTCCCGCCGAGACCAGGTATAGCATAGTGGAGAGGGAGTGCCTGGCTATCAAGTGGGCACTCGAATCTCTCCGCTACTACCTGTTAGGGAGGAGGTTCTGTCTGGTGACCGACCATTCCCCTCTCAAGTGGATGAGCCAGGCCAAGGAGAGGAATGCTCGGGTCACCAGGTGGTTCCTATCCCTGCAGAACTTCAAGTTCTCCGTGGAACATAGGGCAGGCCGCTTGCAGGGGAATGCAGATGCCCTGTCCCGCGTCCACTGCCTCACATGTGTTCACCCCTCAGGGCTGAACAAAGGGGGTGTGTGGTAAGGTGCAGGGTGCCGTCGTGGATGGCAGGTATGTGTCACCGAGGTTCATAGCCTCGGTGAGGTGAGAGCCGCTTTTGTTAATGTCAGCAGCAGCTAGTGCTACTGACATAGTTTTAAATAGCATGGCTGCAAAGCCGATCCGGGCCGGCTCTTACCGGGAGCAGCTAAAGTGTAGGGTGGGTGGCTGCTCCCCACGACCCAGTCCTGGTTTTGGGCTGGGTTTAAAAACTCAGCCAGCTTCAGCAGCTGGGCTGTGATTGTCCTGGAGCTGCTAACACTGTTGTGGAATTCTCTGATCTGGAGGAAAGAGCTCAGCAAGGTGGTGTTTTTCCCTGCAACTTGAAGGTGGAATCTCCTGCGGCTGGGCCGACTGCTAGGTGTGAACCCTCACCTAAACCTCCCAGGTGACTGAACCCTGTGTTGGTCTGTTTTTGTTTGGCCACGTTATTTCTGTTATGTGTGAACTATCACCAAGAGACTGTTTTTCATTTATGTTGTGCAAGTGTGAATAAAACACTGTTTACTGCACATTCTGGACTCCTTGTTTTGCCTCGGTACTGCACCCGCACCGCTATCTACCAGAGCGACTCCCCACAAAGTGTAGGGGGAATCATTCCACAGCATTTATGTAGAACAGGGTTCAGTAAGGGACGTTAGAGCCTGGGTAATAGGAACAATGCTATTACACCTTGCTGCACTGACTGAGGACCCAAATTGCCATTATACAGCTCTGTAATTCCAGCAAACCGTTCTTGTTATTGGGGTGCAGGTGAAGTGTGATACAGCCATTAACAGGGATTATTACAAGGAAATATTTCTATGTCTTATTTACCCTTGTGCGGTGCAGTTATATGTTCTAAAGCATTTGTTGGCTTGTATTAGTGGGGGAAAAAAGAGCTTATTAGCTGTTGTGTGGTGAAGAGAGAAAATTACAGACTTTTTTGGGGTGTTTTAATTTCCTTTTTATTTATCTGTTTCATCTAACAATATGTCAGACAGAGAAGTGCCAGGCCCTGCACAGGGGAGTCCTAAATGTTTCTGGCGCAGGCACAAGAGTCGGTGGGGTCATCATATACAACCCTTAGTCGGCATGGCCTGGGCGCAGGCCTCACCTGTCCTCAACCTGCCTCTGTCCTTTTCTGTTCTCTCAGCCAGAGAAGTATTATATGCTGTGGGCTCGGCCCCACTTTTCAGCGAGGACCAGCTACTAGAGGACAGTCAGCAGCTACTGCCCAGCCAAGATCTGGAGGAGACATCTGCCGCTTCCTCCGCTAGGCGGGCAAGTAGTGATGAGGAGAGTGGCGTAGGAGCTGGTGTTGTGAGCGGTCAGGCTCCTGACCCAGAGACGGTGGAGGAGGACATCAGCGACGTGCAGACACTCCACAATGATGATGATGTAGCTGATCACACTTGGGATCTGAGTGAATTAGGAGCGTCATCATCATCGGGAGAAGAGGGTGGCAGCTTGCCCGTGAGGCAGCGGCAAAGCCAGCAAATTGCTAGCACGGTAGTCAGCATGGTGGCAGCAGGGGAGGTGCCCATGTTGACCACCCGCTTCACAGGAGCCTACCTGCCCGGAAAGTAGTGGTGTCAGTCAGTGCCGTAGATAATTTTTTTTCCTGGGGGGGGTTCAGCTTTCTCAAATTATAAGACGTTATCAGGAGCACAGACACACGAGAAGATGTGCTGCAGCTTGCAACCTAGCCTGGAACTGTGACAGAGAGGAGCAATATAGCTGCAGCAGCATTGACATGCATTAATTTGCACTTTGCATGCAGAAATCATCCATATTCCCATCATGTCGCATCATCCCCCAATAAAATAAATCACACAGACAGATCAGTCTTACTCTTGAAAAAAATTGATCTCCCCAGTACTGGGGAGATCAATTTTTTCAAGAGTAAGACTATCTGTGTGATTTATTTTATTGGGATGATGCAACATGATGGGAATATGGATGATTTCACTTCAGTCCCTGTCCCCAGTCCCCACACTGTGTGGGGACTGAAGTGAAATCATCCATATTTTAAATATGGATGATTTCACTTCAGTCCCCACACAGTGTGGGGACTGGGGACAGGGACTGAAGTAAAATCATCCATATTTCCATCATGTTGCATCATCTCCCAATAAAATAAATCACACAGACAGATCAGTATTACACTTAAAAAAATTGATGCAACAATATGATATTTCCATCATGTTGCATCACCCCCAATAAAATAAATCCAGTGACAGTCTTGACAAAAATTGATCTCCCCAGTCTCTCTCACACAGTCTCACTGAGCAGTGAGAACTTACTAGTCTCCAGGACCAGGAGTCCTCAGTCCAAGCCTCCTCCAAGCAATGTGGGTGGCGTGGCGCGGTCTCTCAGGAGTCCTCAGGGCTGGGGGGGCTCTCTCTGTGTCAGTCACAGACTCACACTGACTGTCACTGAGTCTGTTGTCAGTGTCACACTTGACTCAGTGTCAGTGACTTCACTTGACTCAGCCTGGGCCAGGTGTGGGGCGGGCGGGCGCAAGCACTGCAGGCGGCAGCTCTTCTTCTCTGCTAGCTAGACACTGCCTGTGCGCGCCGCCCGCACCACGTGACAAACAGTGAGTCAGTGACTGCTCACCTCACTGAATCACTACGCGCCGCCCGCACCCGCACGGGCCCGGCATGAGCCGAGCCGGGTCCTCCTCCATGGACGCAGCGCATCCATTAAAAAAAAAAAAGGGCAAACGTTCTGGGGGGTTTGAACCCCCCTATCCCCCCCCTTATCTACGCCCCTGGTGTCAGTCAGTGCGGACTGTTGGGGGGAAAATCACCTACTCAGCGGTGTGGCAGTTTTTTGTTAAGGTGCCGGAGGAGGTGAACATGGCCATTTGTAAAATCTGTGGGCAGAAGGTGAAGAGTGGCTCAGATGTGGTGGTCCAGCCTGCCGCAAGCAACCGCTCCACCACCTCAGCCGAAGGCAGCTGTCTGTCCTTCCCATCATCTACCGCTCCTGATGCTCCTGCTCCTCGCCCTCCTACTCCTCATCAGTCATTCTGTCAGCAATCGATCACCAAAGCTATTGCCAAGAGACAGCAGTATGAGTGCACTCATCCAAAAGAGCAGAAGCTGAATGTGCTCCTGTCCAAGTACTGGACTGATGGCTTGAGCCGAGCCGAGGTGGTTCCTGCACAGCCACACCAGCAACTTGGCAATGTGATGCCGCTTCTGCCTCCACGTTGCAACGGCGTTGGTCCTCCTCTGCCTCCTTATCCTCCACCGTGTCCTCAGCCTCCACTGCAGGGACAATTCACAGAGCCCCTCCAGCATACCACATGTGCAGGGCATGGCGGTGTCACGCTGTTCTACACCTCGTTTGCCTGGGCAAACGGAGTCACACAGGGGAGGAACTGCTCCGTGTCCTTCATCAAGAAATCAAATCCTGGCTTTCTCTGTGACAACTCAAAGTCAGAAACATAGTGACCGACAACGGGAAGAACATGGTGTCGGCGCTGAGTCAAGGAGGGCTAAGCCATGCGCCCTGCATGGCACACATGTTCAATCTGGTTCTCAAGCGGTTCCTGAAGTCTTCCACCCATCTGCAAGACATCCTAAAAATGGCCAGGAAACTTTGCATGCACTTCAGCCACCCATACACCGCAAAACACACTGCAGCAACAGAACGGCATCCACCAACATAGGCTGATGTATGATGTTTCCACCAGTTGGAATTCCACCCTCCCAAACAGAGAAAGGCCATCAACGATTTCTTGATGATCCAAATGGACAGGAGTACTCCCCTGTGTAACTTCAATGTCAGCTAGTGGCAGCTCATGCGTGACACCTGCCATTTGCTCAGGCCTTTTGAGGAAGCCACGTTATTTTTCAGTCGCCAGGACTACAGGTTGAACAACATCATTCCACTGCTTCATGTCCTAGAATGGTAAATCTGGATGGTCAAGGCACTGGGAACGTGGTGCCTAGATCTCACGGCCACATGAGCCCTGTCGGGGCTGAACTGGAGGAGGACATTGGAGGACAAGCAATGTGTAGCGAAATGGATGGTTTTTATAGACAGGTGACAGGAGAGGAGGAGCAGCCAGAGGAACTACAGGGCGATAAGGAAGACGAGGCAGAGGACCCAAACACACAGTGGCAGTTTGCAGTGGAGATGGAGGCAAGGAATTGTCCCTCAGAGTCTCTAGCACAAATGTCCCGATGCATGTTCACTTGCTTGCGTAGTGACAGCCAAATTGTCAGTATTCGGCAGAGAGATAACTTCTGGCTCTCCACTTTGTTGGAACCTCGCTACTGGTCCAAAATGGGTGCCTTTTTTACACCCGCTGAGAGGGAGGACAAACTGAACTACTATAGAGACATCCCATGTAGTCAGTTGGCTGCTGCCTATCTGCCCCATGGTCCTTCCTCTCGCAGGTCTTACCGAGGGGGCCCTTTGTGCTCACGTTCCTCTGCCATGGCTGCTGTGGCGGGGGGGGGGGGGTAGGAGCAGTCCCAGCTCCATCAGCAGCAACTTGAGTCTAGAGTCAGGTGGTGGCATACTTGGACAGCACCCTGCCACCCTACATTGAAAATCCACTAGACTACTGGGCATCCAAACTGTATTTGTGGCCGCGACTGGACGAGTTTGCTCTGGTAAAGCTGTCCACTCTGTGGTCTCCAGATGCTTCTGCCACCTCACTACTCAGGTCTCCTGATGCTGCTGCTGCCATCTCCACATTGTCATTGTGCCACCCTGTGGCCTCCTCCTGATTCTGCTGCTGCCGCCACCTCCACACTGGTAGGGGGCCCGCCCGCCCCCGACTGTATCAACATCATATTCATAATTCATGATCAATGACTGACTGACACTGAGTGACTCTTACTCACACTGAGTAATGTGGAATGGATGCTGCAAGCATGTGTGACTGTAGTAGACTCAGTCTGGAGTGCACGGCTGCACGCATGACGCATCACCGTCACATGCTTGCTTTCTCTTGTAATTTCCATAAGAAATTTGCTTTCTTTATTGTTGAGGAGACTAGCGTGTAAGAGACTTAAATCAAAGCCCCCCCCAAAGGCTACAGTTTAAATTTGTATTTTTTAGTCCAGCCCTAGACCCTTATTAATAAACTTCTATGTAGCAAGTGGCCACCACCATGCTACACAATAAGTGATGTGGATGCATGTGTGACCGTGGAGTGACAGTCTATGGCATGACACATCACATGCCTGCTCTTGGAATTTGCATATTGGTTTTTGAAGCAGTCTATATTCATAAAGCGCCGGTTTAGCATCAGGCCTCATGCATTCACTTTACCCCATGACAAAGGTGCTGTGATGTGGGCAGGGCATGGACAATACACACCTCACTAAGTCCATGAGGCCTGATGCAAAACCTCTTTATGAACGCTTCAGAAACCAATATGCAAGAGAGCTCAGCAAGCATGTGATGTCATCATGCCATAGACTGTCACTCCAGATACATCCGTCACCTATGTTAAAAAGGTTATGCCCACTATATAAATAAATGCAGTGGATTAATGGAAGGGACATGAGGCCTCAGAGACTGTGTGCTGTAGGCAGTGGTCACCTGGGCTGACCTGGGACCCATGAGAGGCCCCTCATGCACAGTCGAGTATAGTACTCACTATCAAATGTTTTATTTAATTTAGTAACCATTTTTTTTTAAATAGTGAAGAGAATTTTAGGTGATGTGGGCGGCGTGATATGTGGGTGGAGCTGTGTGGGGGTGTGGCTTGAGGGTGGATGGGGACACAGGGGCCCCATAATCTCCTATTGCCCGGGGGCCCCATGAGTTGTCAGTCTGACCTAGTGATGAGCGGCAGGTGCCATATTCGATTTCGACGAAATTCGCGAATATTCGAATGAATATTCGTTTCATATTCGTCGAAATCGAATATTCGACATTTTTTCTAGTTATCGCGATTAACATGCGATTTAAATAATCGCATATTGCGATTTGTACTTAAGGCTACTTTCCTATTGGTTTCATATCTAGAATTAGCGAGGATGACGAATATGACGAATGTATTCGTCTATTCCTCAAAACGAAGATAACGAAGTATTCTCCATCTTCGTTTTAGCTACCTATTCGTCAACCTCGCTAATTCTAGCAATCAAATAGGAAGGTTGACTATAGAGACAGCTGTGTTAAATTCGCTATGCGATTTTTTTTTTTTAATAAATAGAATACTTATAATAATTTTATCAAGTAATATAATTATTGTATTAAAAAAAAAAAATCGCATAGCTAATTTAACACAGCTGTCTCTATAGTCAACCTTCCTATTTGATTGCTAGAATTAGCGAATAGCGAAGTTGACGATGACGAGACGAATAGGTAGCTAAAACGAAGATGTAGAATACTTCGTTATCTTCGTTTTGAGGAATATGACGAATACATTCGTCATATTCGCTATTCACTAATTCTACCAAGCCAACCATAACTTCTGTGCTCATGGAGCGTCCCCATCACCATGGGAACGTCTCCATATACTAAAATGTACTGTCGGATTTGAGGAATTACGTTGAAATCGCAATGCGATTAATTCAAGTTATATTAATCGCATTGCGATTTCAACTTAGAGCTGGGTTTATAATGGGTCAGCTTGCTAGAATTAACGAAGTTAACGAATATGGAATATAGCAGCAGTGCTAAGTTGAAATCGCAATGCGATTAATTTAACTTAAAGTATTCGCATTGCGATTTCAACTTAGCACTGCTAGTGCATAGCTATACTCCATATTCGTTAATTCTAGCCTATGTAAGATAGCAGTGCTAAGTTGTAATCGCAATGCGATTAATATAACTTGAATTAATCGCATTGCGATTTCAACGTAATTCCTCAAATCCGACAGTACATTTTAGTATATGGAGATTCTCCCATGGATGGGGACGCTCCACATGAGCACGGAAGTCGGCAGAAGCGGCAACGGGCACTGACTAGAGCAGCCAGGAAGCCAGGAATCCTCAGGACAGGTAAGAACTACTTTTGGGAAGTAGGAAAGAAAAAAATATAACTAAAAAAAAAAAAAAAAAAAAACGAATATTCGAAATAGCGAATTTATAGCGCTATATTCGAAATATTCGCGAATTAGCGAAGTGCCAATATTCGCTAAAAAAATTCGCTTTTCGAATATTCGCGCTCAACACTAGTCTGACCCTGCCACTATGTCATAGGGCCACTCTGTGGACTTCTCATGCTGTTCCCACCCTCCCCACTTCATGACTGGGCCACTATTTTGTCTTTCGGCCTGGCTGACATCATCATTTATTTGACCCTTCTTCTGATCTGTCAGAAGTAAGGACACACAATGGATCCTGTCTATGTAACAGTTGTAAGGCCTGCATGACATGGCCCCTAGTTTTGCATCAGAATTGGCTTATGATTTGGTAGCCAAAAGCAGAAGTGGGTACAAAACACGGAAGACATGCAAATATTCCATTCATGTGTCATCTCTGTTTTGGATCCACTCCTGTTTTTTTTGGCTTTAGCAATACTGATGGATTACTGACAAAATGTTGACTGAGTGAAAGCGGATTCTCCACAGACAGGACCCGTTTTTGGGGGGTTATTGTTCTGACGGATCAGAGTATAGGCAAAGTAATCAGTGAAGTCAACACTAACTTACTGCTGACATCCTCTCTACTCTGTCGGGGGGGCTGTACTTGTATAAGGGTTTAATAGAACAGGTTCTGTAGACATCTATGTGAGCAGATAGTGAAGCGGAGAGAAGGCATATGGCAAAGCTCCCACTCTAAGGAACCCCATCAAATTCTCCTGTGAGACCTACATAACTATCTCACCACTATCTTCAGTGTATTAGAACACTGCTTCCAGAAATCATCAGTGTAACAAGACAGCAGAGTGATCAGCCAAATAACAGCTTTACAGACACTGCTGCAGGTGAAGGACTACGGCTCAGACACTCATTACTAAGAACAACCACCAGGGCAGACTGATATCAAGCCTGTACCAAAGTGAACACCTATATATACAACTGTCTGCAAGTGCCACTAAATTACCATCCAACCAGCCACAATACCTTCTCATCTGATGCCAGAAATGTGGCTCAAGTTCATTTTTCTACTAGGTAAAGTTAGACTGTTATACTTTTACTTTTGGCCCGATTATTCAAACCACCTTTACATTGCACAAATCCCCAAGGAACAACAGGATGAGGGAGTACACCATGACACAACTAGTGATGTCCCAAACTATTCGCCGGCGAACGGTTCCCAGCTAACATAGCTTGTTCGCGTTCGCCTCGGCAGGCGAACATATGCAATGTTCCCGTTCGACCTTATACTTTGTGATTGAGCAAACTTTGACCCTGTACCTCACAGTCAGCAGACACATTCCAGCCAATCAGCATACTCTCCCACCTCCTATCAAAAAGCAAGGAAGGCATCCATCTTAGATTCATTCTGAAGCTGCAGTGTTAGTAGTTGTAATCGCAATGCAATTAATATAACCTGTATTAATCGCATTGCAAAATCAACTTAGATCTGAGTTCCTAATGGTTGTATTGGTAGAATATAACGAATATCACGAATATAGCACTATAATGTCAATCTTCGTTATATTCTAGCAACAACCATTAGAAACTCAGCTCAAGTTGAATTCGCAATGCGATTAATACAGGTTATATTAATCGCATTGCGAATTCAACTTGCCACACTCTGCGTCAACTACGTAATTTTCCATGGGAGTTTTGCCATGGATCCCCCTCCGGCATGCCACAGTCCAGGTGTTAGTCTCCTTTTGAAACAACTTTTCCATTACTATTGTGGCCAGAAAGAATCCCTGTGGGTTTTAAAATTCGCCTGTCTATTGAAGTCTATGGCGGTTCGCCCTGTTCGCCCGTTTGCGAACATTTGCGAAAGTTTACGTTCGCCGTTCACGAACGGAAAATTTTATGTTCGCGACATCTCTAGACACAACACCTCATCAGGGCCACTACCACTCTCATCCTCTGCAACAGCTCCTCTTGAGCTTGTTGCACATCTAGTTTAATTTAATATCTTGCTAAGATGATGCGATGGAAAGCAAAAATCCCCATGAGGTAGAAGTTAATTTTTCTCATCATATGAAAAAAAATTCCCTCCCGATTCCAAATCTGTAAATAAAAATAACTCCCAACAACCTCCCAACCTTTCTCCAGTTATCTACAGTTGTGGTCAAAAGATTTGAGACTGATTAACATTTTGGTTTTCACAGTTTGCTGCTTCAGTTTTTACGATGCTAATTTGCAATAACTTTACATTGTGACCAGACGAATTACAATTGTAAAGTCATTCCTTGCCATGAAAATTAACTTAATCACAAAAAAGCATTTCCACTGCATTGCAGCCCTGCCAGAAAATGACCTGCTAACATTATTTCAGTGATCTTCTTGTCGGGTCAGGAGAAAGTGTTAACTTGGACAACGCAGCTAATATCACTCATTGCTTTAAAAGGAGGGGTTGGTGCTTGAAATCATTGTCTTCTTTTGTTCACCATGGTTACTGCCAAGGAAACATGTCATCATTGCTTTGCATCAAAAGGGATTCACAGCCAAGGACATTGCTGCTTGTAAGATTGCACAGATCATCAACTTCAAAGAGAGAGGTTCAGTTGCTGTAAAGAAGGCTTCAGGGAACCCAAGACAGTCCAACAATTGATAGGACCATTTCCAAAGGAGGATTCAGCTATGGGATCGGTTCACCACCAGTGCAAACCTTTACACAGGAGAGGCAGTAGGCTGGTGTGAATGCATCTGCACATACAGTGAGGTGAAGACTTTAAGAGGATGGCCTTGTGTCAAGAAGGGCAGCAAAGAAGCTTCTTCTCTCCAAGAAAAACATCAAGGACAGACTGACATTCTGTAGGAAGGGCAGGGATTTGAGTTGTTTCTATTTTTGCTCTGTGTTCAGCTGTTTGACTAATGATTTCATCAGCATTCTTATATATGCTAAGCTGTGTGTTCCACCCATGACCTGAGCAATAGATTCCTTTTGGTTTAACTTTCTTGCTAGGCCCTGCAAAAGAGCTATAATCTGTCTGTGTACTGACTTCTGCCTGTTTTCTGGATCCTGCCTCTCTGCCACCTAACCTGAGTCATGTATGTTCCCAGACCCTGAAACATCTGCCCTGACCTCAGGACAAATCCTCGGATACACAGATGTTCTGTCTGCCCTGAACTCTGCCTGTTTCCTTACTACATGTATTTCCTGATTCGCAGATGCCTTACATCGGTGTCTCTGACCCCAGTTGGTCAGCATCCAAGCACACTGGGACCACTCCAAGAGGTAGCTATCTATATGGGGGTTAAAGGGTGAATACCAGGGGACCGCCAGTATAACATCCTCAGGACTAGCCCAAAGTCAAACCGGTTGGTTGGCACAGTGAGTCCACACATGAGCATCTGCTGGATTTTGTGTGCAAAATATCCACCGACGCGAACACATTAAAAGTTTCCTCAGCTGCACCTCCACATCTGCCTCAAGTTTTGCCTGCCAGAGGCAGAGGTGAACCACCAATGAGGCCAGGGGAGGTGATCGCCTCAGGCAGCACCAGGTAGGGGCAATAGAGTGGCAGCTAAAGGGCCATGGGCTGAATGAAGGGGCTTAGGTTAAGAAATTGACATTGGGTAGAGAAGAGGGGCCATTTCAGTTTTTGCCCCAGGCAGTAGAAAGGCCTGGCACACCTGGCCAGAGTATCCGGTTTATGACTGTCACTGCCCCCACACTATGATGAAGACCCCCAAGCTGCGTTGTGGCTTCCTCAACCAGCAAATTATTCATTTTAACTTCTCATGTTAACTACTCATCAACTTCACCAGGGCAATCTGTCGGTTAAGCAATATGCCATAAAATTCTGCATCCTGTCCTCGGAGGTCACCTGGAACAATGAGGCTTTAGTGGCAGCATTCTGGGAGGGTCTTTCAGCTCATATTTTCAACAAACTGGTGGGTTGTGACTTCCTGGCTACTCTAGAGAGTTTTATCTCTCTTGCTACGCACATTGATTTCTGGTTCCAGAAATGTGCCAAGGAAGCAGTCCATGAGAGAAGACCTACACAGTTAGTGCCTTCTTTCCATAGAGCTCTTATTCCTTCTCTGTTTTCTTCACCTGCACCAGAACTCATGCACGTAGATAGACTTATATTACCTGAAAAGGAGCATGTGCATAGGCGCTCCAATGAGCTATGCTTGTATTGCGGTGCTCCTGCACTTGTCTGCAATTGTTCTCGCAAGGCTGAGCTTTCATTTTTTTTTTTTTCATCTGAACCCATTACCTAGTATACCTACCTGCTTCTTGCTTGTGGGCCAATGTGAGAAGGCTGCAATATCGCAGTCTGTAGTGAATTAGAATATTCTTCATTATTTAATTTATTTTCTCTTTCTCTGTAATATTTGCGTAATGTGAATATTCTAAAACACAAATATATAGCACTATAGAATATAGTGCTATATATTCGTTTTTTAGAATATTCGTAATTTTTTTCCATCTGAAGTCATGATTCCTTCCTGCTTAAGTTGCTTTTGGGCCAATGACTATTCACATTAAATTGGAAAAAATTACGAATATTCTAAAAAACGAATATATAGCACTATACTCTATAGTGCTATAAATTTGTGTTTTAGAATATTCGCATTACCGATTTTTCACAATCAATAGCATAATCTCGAATACGAATATTCGCGAATATATGCCGAATTCGAATATTGCCCCTGCCGCTCATCACTAGTAGAGACAAGATGCACCTGGGAAATGTCAAGGCCAAATGGAGAAAAGGAACGAGAACAGCTACATTAGAGGAGACATCACCTGGGACTGGATGTAAGAGGTTTGTGGTCTGGTATAGTCCTGAATATAAGCAAGTAGAATACTGTATGTCTTTAATGATAGAGGGGATGGGGTGGTTGGTTTGAGAATTTGGCACATATGCATTGGGTCTTGGGCCCTGAATCTTTTGAAACCTTAGCAATACCCTTGGTCTATGTTCAGGGTTGGACTAGCCCTAGAATACAGTCTAAAAAGTGACCTCGTGTTGAAGGTGGATCGAAACTTGCAATACGTGGAGCTCACGGGGCATTGTTGGGACATGTGTAGCTTATTTCTGGGCCTGCTAAGTGCCCCTTGGAGAATGTCTGTGGAGACCAGGACCAGAGCAATGGCAGCAGATCAATGCAGTGCCCACTGAGGCGGTTCACAGCCCTGCTTCCTGCACATGGATAATGCCCGCTACAGAAGACTTGGAAAGCTTGTATATCCTACCACCCATAATCATCTTGAGTAGTGTTACAGTGGCAGTCTGCTGTTCTTCTTCAGCTAGTGGTCATGGCTGCAGCCCCGCTCCATAGCCGTAGGGCTTCGGCAGCTTAATCTGCTGGTGTCTTCCTCTTTCTACTCTGCGGTCCTGGCCGGCAGAGTACAAGTGCTCCTTCCACGCATGCTGTGGCCTGCTTCTCATTGGCAGCACCTCTCTGTCTGCCTGTAGTGCTTTCACATGTGCCATAATATCTCCTAGTTAATGGTTACCCTGGGCATCTTCCCCTGCGAGAAGGTGCCTGAGCAATAGGGTTCTTGTACACTATTTTTCTGTTAAGGTATGATGTGTTAATTTGCCTCTTCCATGCCCCAAGTGGACTCCCTATCTGTCAGCTATCGGCCTCATGATGTCATGACCCAACCGGCCTACCAAGATTTCTGATGTAGAACCAATGCCTAATCCAGTGCTGATCCATCAGTTTCTTTCATATTGTCTGTTGATTTGATGGGAAGACTGCTGCTTGCTGAGCTATTTTCTGATCAAACGTGATGTAATCTCTGAGAGAGTGTTCTACGCAGATGTAGGACATCTAACAGCCCTCGTATTGTCCTCTTCTATCATGAGGATTATCGATGGCAAGTCAAAAACATAATATTTGCATTAACTTAACTGCCCTAATTTCATTCATCACCATTTATCTGCCAATATTTTATTCTTTTTTTTCTTCTTTGTATTTTTTTCTTACCTTTAAGTTAAACCTCTGGTGAATAAACCAGAAAATTGCATTTTCTTTTTTTTCTCTCAGAAATTATCTCAACATGTTGACAACTTGTTGCTGGGATTATGGTAACGACAAGCCTTGATTTCCCTGCTCCTTTGAGTCATTTGCAAGGTGCTATTTTCTGTAGACAGGTATAAGAGGAGCAGGAGCAGGGAAATGAAAATTAGCCATTATGTTCTGAACCTGACATCTTGTCATTTTCAAAGGCCCTCGCATGGGAGACAATTTCTATAAATAAAAAATTATATATATACTTAAGAATAAAAAATATATATCTTATGTATTTTTTTGTTTTACACAGAGGATGCTGATATTCCTGTAAACAATCTACATGTGCTCAGAGGAATTTTGATAAAAAAAGCAACAAATTAAAGAGAACCTGTCACCATGAAGATTCAATGTAAGCTACAGGCAGCATGTTATAGATAGGGCCGGCCTTTGGGGTGTGCGAGCTGTGCGGTCTTACAGGGCGTCATGGCAACAGGGGAGCCCGGCGGCCGTCACAGCTCGCAGACATACAGCCTGGGCCGGACTGGCCTGCCGCGGCCCTGCTGACAAGTGGGGGCGGCCGGAGGCAGGGCACAGCAGGAGATGAGCGCTTCCATTGCGCTCATCTCCATAGCCATCTGTATCGCCGTCCCCAGGACGACGATACAGATGTCTGTGCTGCGGCAGAGGAGGGAGAGGCGTGTCCCCTCCCTGTTCCTCTGATAGGCTGCCAGCACTAGGCCGGCAGCCTATCAGAGGCCGTTGCATGACGTGATCGCGCCGCCGGAACCGTACAGTGAGGGACACAGGTTGGAAGAGGCCTGAATCTCATCACTGACATGGAGGTAAGTATAAGTGTGTGTGTTTTTTTGTACAATACTGGAACTTGATATGGTGGGGGCTACTGGCACATGACAAGGGGGGGCTACTGGCACATGATAGGGGGGGCACTCTGGCTACTGGCACATGATATGGTGGAGCCTTTGGCTACTGGCACATAAGGGGGTGCTACTGGCACATGATAAGGGGGGCTACTGGCACATGATAAGGGGGGCTACTGGCACATAAGGGGGGCTACTGGCACATGATAAGGGGGGTACTGGCACATGATAAGGGTGGGCTACTGGCACATAAGGGGGGCTACTGGCACATGATAGGGGGGCACTCTGGCTACTGGCACATGATATGGGGGGGCTACTGGCACATGAGAAGGGGGCTACTGGCACATAAGTGGGGCTACTGGCACATAAGGGGGGCTACTGGCACATGATAAGGGGGGGCTACTGGCACATAAGTAGGGCTACTGGTACATGATAGGGGGGGCACTATGGCTACTGGCACATGATATGGGGGGGCTCTTATTACTGGCACATAGAAATTGTCTGGAGGGGGCCAAACAAAGACGTGGGTTGAAGAAATGAGGGAGAGGCTATACATGCTTAGTGTTGTAAAATGGTTAAATATATTGTACTGACAACATTGCTCTTGTTTCTATAATACATAAACTGACTTTATATTGACTTTTTATTATACTATTAAATTGGCACTGTCACTGTCTGGGAATTTGCCAAATTTGCAAAGACCCCCGACAGACAGTGACATAGAAGCTGATCTATAGTTGATCTATACCCTCAATACTGTGTTTAGGTAAAACTACCTGTATATATCAATCTGCAGCTCAGACACCATGTTCACCGTGACAGGACTTTAATTCTTTTATTGGGAGTTTAGGGTTCTGTCCTCTCACACATATTCCATTAGTACTAACCTGGTTATAGCCAAGGATTAAAATAAAGCAAATACTGTATGTTACATTTCTAGTGTTTGAAAAAATCCTTTTTGTTTTTCTGGCTAACATCTAGTTCAGGTAGAACCGGTACGGCAGGCATCGATGAGCCGCATGTGGCTTTTGAAATATATTAATGTTAATAGACATAATAGCAAAACGCTGCTCAAAAGTTACGGGAAATGCACTCAAATAATGTTGCTAATGGGAACCAAATTACAGTTGAACATTTATACTAAAAAGTTGCAGGTCTGTCTCATTTTATCATAGAACAGTTTCCCAGAGTCATTATGGGGCATCCATGTGGTCTCAGGAAAATTTGAGATGAGCTGCAAGGGGTTAAACCTCTGTGTAAACGGGAAGCATTATGAAGGGAGCATCATCGTTTGGAGCTGGTAGAAGAAGCATCATGGTTTGAGGCTGGTGGAGGGAGTATTGCGATTTGAGGCTGATGGAAAGAGCATTGTAGTTTGAGACTGGTGGAGGGATCATTGTGGTTTGGGGCTGGAGAGGGAAGCATCATGGTTTGAGGCTGGTGGAGGGAGCATTGTGGTTTGAGGATGGTGGAGGGAGCATTGTGGTTTGAGGATGGTGGAGGGAGCATTGTGGTTTGAGGATGGTGGAGGGAACGGGAAGCATTATGAAGAGGGCATCATTGTTTGGAGCTGGTAGAAGAAGCATCATGGTTTGAGGCTGGTGGAGGGAGTATTGCGATTTGAGACTGTTGGAAAGAGCATTGTGGTTTGAGGTTGGTGGAGGGACCATTATGGTTTGGGGCTGGAGGAGGGAGCATCGTAGTTTGAGGCTGGTGGAGGGAGCATTGTGGTTTGAGGCTGGAGAGGGAAGCATCATTGTTTGAGGCTGGAGGAGGGACCATTGTAGTTTGAGGCTGGTGGAGGGAGCATTGTGGTTTGAGGCTGGAGAGGGAAGCATCATGGTTTGAGGCTGGAGGAGGGACCATCGTAGTTTGAGGCTGGTGGAGGGAGCATTGTGGTTTGAGGCTGGAGAGGGAAGCATCATTGTTTGAGGCTGGAGGAGGGACCATTGTAGTTTGAGGCTGGTGGAGGGAGCATTGTGGTTTGAGGCTGGAGAGGGAAGCATCATGGTTTGAGGCTGGAGGAGGGACCATCGTAGTTTGAGGCTGGTGGAGGAAGCATTGTGGTTTGAGGCTGGAGAGGGAAGCATCATGGTTTGAGGCTGGTGGAGGGACCATCGTAGTTTGAGGCTGGTGGAGGGAGCATTGTGGTTTGAGGCTGGAGAGGGAAGCATCATCGTTTGAGGCTGGAGAATGGAGATTTGTGGTTTGAGGCAGGTGGAGGGATCATTGTGGTTTGAGGCTGGTGGAGGAAGCATTGTGGTTTGAGGATGGTGGAGGGAGCATTGTGGTTTGAGGATGGTGGAGGGAGCATCATAGTTTGAGGATGGTGGAGGGAGCATTGTGGTTTTAAGGCTGGAGGGGGAAGCATCGTGGTTTGAGGCTGGTGGATGGATTGTCTTGGTTTGAGGATGGTGGAAGGAGCATTGTGGTTTGAGGATGGTGGAGGGAGCATCGTAGTTTGAGGATGATGGAGGGAGCATTGTGGTTTTAAGGCTGGAGGGGGAAGCATTGTGGTTTTAAGGCTGGAGGGGGAAGCATTGTGGTTTGAGGCTGGTGGAAGGATCGCCGTGGTTTGAGGCTGGTGGAGGGATCATTGTGGTTTGAGGCTGGAGAGGGAAGCATCATGGTTTGAGGCTGGTGGAGGGAGCATCGTAGTTTGAGGCTGGTGGAGGGAGCATTGTGGTTTGAGGCTGGAGAGGGAAGCATAATCGTTTGAGGCTGGTGAAGGGAGATTTTTGGTTTGAGGCTGGTGGAGGGAGCATTAAAGGCTGGTGGAGGGAGCATCGTGGTTTTAAGGCTGGAGGGGGAAGCATCTTGGTTTGAGGCTGGTGAAGGGAGCATTGTGGTTTGAGGCTGGTGGAAGGATCATCGTGGTTTGAGGCTGGTGGAGGGATCATTGTGGTTTGAGGCTGGTGGAGGGAGCATTGTGGTTTGAGGCTGGTGGAGGGAGCATTGTGGTTTGGGGCTTTTCAGTTTAACGAACTGAAATACATTTGCAGGCATGAATAGTCCAAAATTCCTCATCAGTGTTGGGGAAAACGTATTTGCAGTGTAATAAACTTACCTGTCCGGGCTACAGCGGAGCAATCCTCAGCTTCGGCATGACCCTAAGTTACAGGATTCAATTCTCTGCTTTCTTCCCTCAGTACGCATGCACGGGGGAGCAGTGTGCTGAATGACAACCCAGCTTCCCAATTACCTTTTGTGTTTGGTTTCAGACCTATGGGAGAGTCAGGTCACCAAACCAATCAGGTTCTGGTCCGGGTCTAGCTCTCTATTTAAATCCCCTATCATGTAACCATTGCCAGTGATAGTCCAATTCGGCTCACTAGCATTGCTCCTGGTTGCCTATTCCTGATTTGCTGCTTGATACCCCATTCTTTGGACCTTGTCTTGTTTTCCTGACCCTTCTCTGTCTCACATTTTGGCACTGCGTAGCCCATCTGATTCTGACCTATTTCGTACGACTCTGCTTTTGTGTTTGCCTGTATAGCGTGTAGTTGTTTGTCCTGCACTCATATTAATCTAGAGACTGTCGTCCAGTTGCGGTTCTGCTGTCTAGGTCTTATACTGCAATTAGGTAGGGAAAGCAGGTTGGGTTCTAGTTCAGGGACTCATTGCCATCATCTGTTTCTATCTACAGTCATTATGTTATCACTGGCCGAAAAAAATATATCCAGTTCTTGCACTGTTTTTGATATGGCTGTCCTGGCAGTGTTAGCCAATCAGGTGGAGGGTTTTGCTCAATTGGTACAGGATTTAGCCAAGAGAATTCAACAGCAGGAGTCTCGTCAGGCTAATTTTGCTGCTGCTCCATCCTTTTAAAGAAGTTGCAAACTTTATTTCCACCTGAGACCCCACTCCTCAGGTATCAAAACACGGAAAGTTGGTATCATTATGTCTAGAGATGAGCTAATTTTTCAAAAGTTCGATTCGGCTGATTCGCCAAATTTTACAAAAAAATTTGCTTCATGACGAATTACCGTGCGGACTGCTGGCATCGGCTTCTGTTTGCGAAGTGCGCATGCGCCAGCCTGATGCGCAGTTCGCTCAAGCCCGAGCCTGTGCGTACGCGCAGGATCTGAAAGCAGGAGGAGGGGGATGGAGGGAGAGGGAGAGGCGGCCGAGAGGTGAAGAAGGCGGCGCTGGGTACCGAACGGCCGGGCACCATGGATCAACAAACCTCCCCTTGGGCACCTTAATTCATTGATTGACAGGTTAGTAAAACCTGATTTTTAGCACAATAAAGCCACAAATAAGGTTTATAAGGCCACCTTAGCGATCCTATTATAACCCTGGACATAAGCATATGTTTAGCTCCTAGGGGTTAAATGTGGTGACAGAATCCCTTTAAAGAAGACCTTTAATGGGTCCAGACATTATGATATACGTAGGGGATTGTGTAGGGCATAATTCATGGATGTAATATCGCTTACTAGTGTGTCTGTCCGGCGCTCCGTTCCGCTGTGGGCTGTGGCCTCCATTCACTTTGCTTGCCTGATATGCTAATGAATAGCATTGGTACAGGGAGGAGGAGGAGACTGCCCTGTTTCTCAATGGGCGTCTCCTTCTACCTGGCTGTAGCGCGGTCCAATTGCAGCGGATAGCATTACAGCCAGGAAGAAGGAGACGCCCATTGAGAAACAGGGCAGTCTCCTCCTCCCTGTACCAATGCTATTAATTAGCATACCAGGCGGGCAAAGTGAACGGGGGCTACAGAAGGGCAATGGAGAGCCGGACACACTAGTTAGCGATATAGCATCCATGAACTATGCCCTACACAACCCCCTACTTATTTCATAATGTTTGGACTAATGAAAGGTCTTCTTTAAGGACCTTTTAGTCAGCTATCCAACTCCTGGGTCCCTAGATGAGCCTAAGTCCTTAGCTATCCGTATAGACCAACATTTAAGAGAACATAATAACATAAGCGTGAACAACCTGTCTTTGTCTTCTTCCTTTTCCTCTTTCTCTCAAGTTTCAGTGTCCAAGGCACCGGTTGAGTCTGAGGAACCCATGCAAGTGACAGTCATGTCGCTTCAGCAAAGGAAGGAACATCCCAAGAAACATGCCCTCTGCTTCTCCTGTGGAAGTCCTGAACATTAGCTGCGATCCTGCCTTACTAGGCCAAAGTCAGAAAACTTCAGCATCTGAGTGATGATCCAGGAAGTCATTGAGACACAGGTATTTCCCGAAAGGACTGGCAGGGTTCTACTGCCTGTTAATCTGTCTTCACAAGGAAAGTCTGTTTCTGGTTTAGCTTTTGTGCATTCTGGGGCTGCAGCTAGTTTTGTTAATTTTGATTTTGTGTCAAGTTTGAGAATAGAATTTCTTAGACTACCTGAATCTATTCCGATCTCTGGGGTGGATACTACTCCTTTGGCCGGAGGCTTTATTGAGTATGTGACTCCTGAATTAATCATGACCATTGGTTCTATTTATTCTGTATATAAGTTTGTTGTATATCATGAGAAGTTTGTTTGTTGATGTTATTTTGGGATTACCTTGGTTGAAAGCACATGGTTCTGGCTTTAATTCGAGTACTGTGGATTTAGTTAAATGGGGGCCTCAATGTTCTAATAATTGTCTATCCATTCAACTCTCTGGTCTTGAAATTGAGAAAGGTCGATTACCCAAATACATTAAGGGTTTTCAGGATGTTTTCTCCAAAAAGGCCTCTGAGATCTTGCCCCCACATGTGATTTGAATATGATTGTGCCATTGAACATGTTCCTGGTGCTAAGCACCCTAAAGGCAGAATCTATAATCTTACAGGACCTGAAACCTCATATTCAAGATAGTCTCTAGAAAGGACATATTCGACCGTCTGTATCTCCTATGGGAGCTGGGTTCTTCTTTGTTGAAAAAAAAAAGACGGATTATGCCCTTTCATTGACTACAGGGAGTAAAACAAAATCACGGTTAGAGACCAGTAGCCTCTTCCTCTCATTCCCAACTGTTTAATCAAATTGTTGGAGCCTGGTGGTTTTCTAAAATTGATCTTAGAGGAGCCAATAATTTGATTAGAATATGGGAAGGGAACGAATGGAAAATGGCGTTCAATTGAAGGACATTTTGAATATCTTGTAATGCCCTTTGGGTTGTACAAGCAATTTTTCAGAACCTCATAAATGAAATTTTTCGTGATTTCCTGAGTTTATTTGTAGTCATCTACCTTGATGATATTCTGATATTTTCTCCCTACTGGTCCTCTCATGGTATCCATGGAAGAAAGGTTCTTCAAATTATTAAGAGAAAATCAGCTGTTTGCTAAATTAAGTAAATGTGTTTTTGGAGTAAGACAAGTCCCCTTCCTGGGTTATATAATATCACCTCAAAAATTCTATATAGACCCCGCCAAGGTTCTAGCCATAGTTGATTGGGCAAGACCCACTTCCCTGAAGGCTCTTCAGAGATTCCTTGGTTTTGCGAATTATTATAGAAAATGTATTAGAAACTTCTCAGTCGTTGCCAACCCACTTACTGACTTAACCAGAAAAGTGGTGCATCTTCTGCATTGGTCTCCTGATTCTCTGTCTGCTTTTGAAGCTCTGAAAGAGAGTGTCATCCATGCATCGGTACTCATTCAACCCAATGTCACTAAACAGTTCATCATTGAGGTGTAAGCTTCTGAGGTAGGAGTGGGTGCTATACTGTCTCAGGGGTCATCCTCTTTAACTAACCTTCAACCATGTGTATTATTTGTTTTAAAAATTGTCCTCTTATGAGAGGAATTATAACATTGGTAATCAAGAATTACTAGCTATTAAATAGGTTTTGAAGAGTGGCGACATTTTCTGGAAGGGGCTCCACCAAATTTTTGTACTTACTGATCATAAAAACATGTGCAATAAAAGATATTTGTTCGAGTACCGTGCCTGTAAGCGAAACCTGGGTCGGGTGGAACGTATTTGTGAAACAGTGATATGTTTTAACTCCAGATGTATACTTGTGAGTATAATAAAACCATTTGATTTTATTTGGAGTTGACAGTGCTTCACTATCAGGATACGCCTTTCATTCGTTTAGGAATACAACATAGGGCTAATCCTGGTGTGGTGGTGTGAACGACTCTCCATGTCCGGTTTCCATCTTGGAATCTCATCTGTTTGATGGTCTACACATTCCTGAACAAAAGCAGTGCGGCCAATTTCCTTATTATATTGATCATAAAAACCTGATGTACAGTATCAAGATAGTGTAAGAGCTTGAATCCTAGACAAGCACATTGGCCCTTGGTTCTTTTCTGCTTTAATATTGTCGTCACATATTGTCCTGGGTTTGGAAATGTCGGGTGCTTTATCACGTAGTTTCTTCGTTTTTGGAACAGTGCCATTGCTCTGTGCTTTCAGGTCATCCTGGGATTGACGGTACAAGACATCAGGTTTCCAGGTCTTACTGGTGACCTACTTGGTCACGTGCTGTGACTGCCTTTTGTCTCTGCCTGTGAGATCTGTGCGATGGCCAAAGTACCCAATCCATCTCTATGGATTTCATAACAGATCTTCCTTCCTCTCAGGGAAGACATCATCAGGTCTTCTGGTTGGTCATTGACAGGTTTTCTAATTCTTTAAAAAAAAACTCCGCTAAGATATTTTTCACCTTGTTTGTTGACAATATTCTCAAATTGCATAGAATACCCGAGTCCATTATCTCTGATAGAGGCATATAGTTTGTCTCGAGGATTAGTAAGAAATTATGGGTTTAATCTGCGTTTATCATCAGTTTCTGCATTAAGTTCTGTGAGTCCTGCGGTGGATACTCTCATGATTGATCTGTGCATAGTTTGGGCTCAGGCTCGCAAGAGCCTGGAAAAAGCTCAAAGCATCCAGTATAGACAAGCCAATAAAAAGCATTCCTTGGGCCAAATTTTGTTCTCGGACAACTTATCTGGCTTTCCACAACGATTTTGTACCTTACGGTACCGTCTGGTAGACTTGCCCCTAAGTTTATTGGTCCATATAATCTTTCCATCTTCAATTACCATCCTTCAGAACTCTTGGGCCCTTGTTGGGACCCTCGGAAAAAATCCACAAGTACACAAGCGGTCAAAACTGTCTGTGCAACATATACTGGAGGTGTGGCGGCCTCCTTTTCAGTCGTGCACACCTGACTAGTTTGTCTGCCCTACAGGCTGGTTTTAATCAGAGTAAGTATAAAACTGAACTTGCACTCATAGTAACTACTAGTAGCCATTTGACCTCAGGAGGAGTACATAGTGGGCTCAGCATGCATGTTGGTACCTGCATCCCCTGATCTAATGGAGGCTGTTATGGCACCAAAAAGGGTTAATAAGGAAGGTGGATCCAGCATGCATGCTGGGCCTGCACTCCCTGGATTTTATGTGGCTGTCATGGCCCATAGAGGCGGCCTTGGCGCGGTGAGTGGCTTATTACTTTTTGAACAAAATATACACTGACGCCTCTGTTAAGTTCTAGCATAGAAGAAGGGCAGAGTGCTGGTTGCAGAGTGCTGTTGCATTTATGTGTTTTTACGGTTAAAACTGTCAGGGAGTAGTAGGGACAATTGTCTATCTTGGCTAATAGCGGTCACAGATCAGTGCTTTGCGTTTTAAATAAGAAAAGAGATCCTCTATTTAACAGGGCTCAGAAAGGCGCGCAGAGGATAATACCCCATACTCCCCTGACGAAGCCGCACATGCTGTGAAACATGTCTGGAGGGGTGTTGCCTGCTAGACTTTGGGCAGGGAGTAGTAGAGGGATATGTTTTCAGCAAATAGCAAGAATAGGGACAGTGAGCAATATATACAATCAATTACAATCAATAGTGTCTTTATTTTTACTTTTTTATGTGACACTATGTTATTAAAAAGCACTCTTTTATAGATCAATTGTATGGTCTTATTTTTATCTCAAATTCTACATTTGTTCTCACTCTTATTTATCTCTACCAATGTACATATTTTTATAGTTTTTATGTACATAGGACATATACACTGCCTTTGTTTGCAGTGTCTGGTGACTTATAGAATGAGATATGTTGCTGGCAGTGCCCTACGGACACGTGATGCGAGGTATAACAATGCTCCTAAATTTCAGCTATCACTGCAGTAATCTCTGTCATTCCGTTTAAATTACTACCCTGTCCACATTGTTAGATTGATTACAATGTGACAGTAGGATATATCGATTCGGAGAGTCCTGCTTATACAGCCAAACTGTCAGTTATATGTTATCTCAGGAGCACGTCTCCTATCACACACACACTATGGTAGATGAGGCACGCACATTAGTCGCTACACCCACACACATACACCTGTTGCTGAGACACTATTGATTGTTTATATGGCGCACTGTCCCTATTTGCTTTCCCTACAGAGTTGCTGAAAACATATACCTCTACTACTCCCTCCGTAAAATCTAGCAGACCCCTCCCGACATGTTTCGCCGCGTGTGCGGCTTCGTCAGGGGAGTATGGGGTATTAGCCTCCGCGCGCCTTTCTGAGCCCTGTTAAATAGAACACAAAACACAAAGCACTGACCTGTGACCGCTATTAGCCAAAATAGACAATTGTCCCCGACAGTTTTAATATCACACTTTTGGTCTCTTTTTCTGTTTTGCTTTTTAAAAAATTGCAAATAAAGGATGTAGTTTTATATCATATATAAGTTAGTTTGACCACTTGTGTACTCATCCTTTTTTAGGGTACATAATGTTTTCCATAAATCTTTGCATAAACTTAATCTGTCACCTAGATAATTGATATTAAACTGAAAGTATATCCTTACAGCTCTTCATACCTTCTTTCCATATGTTTTTCTTTGGAGCTCGCTTTATACAGTATCTTCATAAAATCCACTTTTAGCCATACGCTAACGAGGCATTAAGGTGCCCAGGGGCGTTATTTTCATTCAAAGGTGCCCTTGCTCGCCCCTCTACAGAGCCCAAGCACGCCTCTCCTCCACTCATACACTACACCCCCAGCAGCGTCATTGAGGCCCCCCCTTCCTCTGCTACGACTCTGCAGAGGGGCGGATGTGGACACTCTATAGGGGCGATCCTGAGCACCTGTGAATGGAAATAACACCCCTCTGGGCACCTTAATGTCTCATTAGTATATGGCTAAAAGTGGATTTTATGAAGCTGTAAAGCGAGCTCGAAAGGAAAAAGTGTTGTAAGGACATACTTTTGGTTTAATATTGATTTATTTGATGACAGATTACCTTTAAGAAATACATTCGTCCTGTGATTCCTCCTACTAAACCTCCTGATCCAGTTGTCCAAGGTGAATTAATCTATGAGATGGATAAGATTATTGACCTCTGCTCAGTCGGACTACGTATCTGCCTGCCGTCTGTTTGTTGGATCACCTGGATTATCGACCACTGCATCGTCTGACTACGCATCTGCCCATCGCCTCCTGTAAGTCTGCCTGGATTCCTGACCCTGCACTACCTGACAACGAGACCGCTTTAATCTGCACACTGCATTACTCTGAACTTTGTTTTGCCTTTGTGACCTTTGTATACCATCTGCCAGTAAAGATCATCTGTTCCTTTACTCCGCCTTTGTTGGACTCCACCAGTGTCCTGACTCTGTGAGTCAGCAGTCAGCAATATTGGGCTAATTCCTAGTCCTCTATCAGCTGACACAGAGGATCCACATCCTCTGCTCGTAACAATACTCCTCGTTTTAAAAGGAGTTTCCTTCGAAGCCTGCTGCCCATGTTGACGGCCTGGAGCCCCTCTAATGCAATAAACTTGCCTGTCCGTGTTCCAGCGGCACGATCTTCAGCTTCAGCAAATACATGCCGGGATAGACGTGCTGCTGAGCCATGCCTTATGGTGATGTGGTCGCATTATTAGTTACAGGAGGCAATGCTCTGCTTTCTCCCCACAGTATGCATGTGCTGGGGGAGACCAGCAATGGGCTGAATAACAGCCCAGCTGCCCAATTACCTTTTGTGTTTGGTGTCTGACCTAAGAGAGTATCAGGTCACTGGACCAATCAGGTTCTGGTCAGGGTGCCTGACTCTCTATTTAAATCCTCCATTGTCATGTAACCATTGACAGTGAGAGTTCCTATTTGGCTAGCGTTGTTCCTGGTTCCCTAGTCCTGATTTTCTTCTTGATATTCCATACTTCAGACCTCAGCTCGTTTTCCTTAACCTCCTCTGTCTCACGTTTGGCACTGTGTAGCCCATCTGGTTCTGACCCATTGCATATGACTCTGCTTTTGTGTTTGTCCTGCACTTATATTAGTGTAGGGACTGTCGTCCAGTTGCGGTTCTGCTGTTTAAGGCAAATAGGCAGAGAATGTGGGCTAGTCCATGGACTTACTATCCTCGTCTGTCCCTAGCTACAGTGATTACATACAGTTACAGAAATCTTTGGTGGAGGTGATTGATGCTAAAGGGGATCTACAGGTTATTAACCTCAAGGGCTAACTTTTAGCATTGTGAATGATTACTAAATGTGGTCAATAAAAGACATGAACTGGACATCTGATTGTGTGTTACTTTGTGTCTGTCTATAACTGTGACCTAGATGATAATCAGAACACGTTTCAATGCAGAAATGTAGGTCATTCCCAAGGGTTCATTTACTTTCCGCTCTTGGAACTATACACCACTATTATTCCAGACCTGTTACAAAATATGCGTGGGTTTTGTTCATTTGGTGCTGTCTCACTTTTATCTACAGTGTGCCCTTCTTTCCCTCAGGGCAGGTAGAACTTTCTTCTGATTCTAGAGGAAAAAAATGACCGTTTCAGGATGGTTGAAAAAATAGATAGTAAAAAATTGTATATATGAAAAAAAAAAAAAAAACAGGAAGGACACGTTACTCTACATGAAGTATACTTAAAAAAAAGTAAAAACATATAGAAAAAAACATTGCACCTTAGAGAAAAGGTACAAAGTCACATTATTCTCAAGTTTTGGGAGAAGTTCTTCATAATAAATTGGTTTACTTGCTCTCCTGTCGAGTTTATCTGGATCGATAGTTCCTGTTTTTCCCATTTACCAGTGTTCTACTGCTACCATATATTTGGGGCTGCAAACTAAAACTTACCTTCGTCAGTTAAAAATGATGACTAGTGATTAGAGTTGAGCGGACACCTGGATGTTCGGGTTCGACGGGTTCGGCCGAACTTCGGAAAAAAGTTTGAGTTCGGGACCCGAACTTGACCACGAAACCGAACCCCATTGAAGTCAATGGGGACCCGAACTTCTGAGCACTAAAATGGTTGTAAAAATGTCATGGAAAGGGCTAGAGGGCTGCAAAATGTTGTTAAGAGCATGGCAGGTGCTCTGCAAACAAATGTGGATAGGGAAATGACTTTAAATAACATAAAATAGGTAAAAAATAAAAAATAATAATCTTGATCTAGGAGGACGAGGTCCATATGGAGTAGGAGGTGTAGGAGGCGGTGGATGTGACGGTGTAGGTGGAAGCAGCGGTGGAAGAGGAGAAGGTAGCCTACACTGCTTTTTGGTTTTGACTTTTGAATTTTATTTTTAAAATTAGGGTAAATTTTACCTGTGATAACCACCTCCAGTCATGCTTAACACACGTTCAGACAATACACTGGCTGCAGGGCAGGCCAGCACCTCCAAGGGGTAAAGAGCAAGCTCAGGCCATGGGCCCAATTTGGAGAACCAGAAGTAGTTAATGTATTTTTAATAGAGTGATTAATAAAGATTAAATTACTAGTCAGAGAGGTTGCAAAGGTTACGCTAGGTCCAACTGACCACCTAACCCCTCTTCCAGAAGTTGCAGGGGCTGGCCCCTGTCAGTCAGTTCGTGTAGGCGTGTGCACACTTACCGCCCCACCATGTCGCACGTCCCCGTGATGTTCACGATCCAATTTGATATCTGCTCTATCAACTTTCAATGTTCTTTTATGCGCCTACCATGGTCATCACGGGTGGCGGGGAATCAGGGTTCCAGGCCAGAGGGGGAGCGTGAGAAAAAGAGACCAAATTTAAGGGAGATAAATGTATAAAAAAAATTTGGGATCGAGCATAAATGTGTGAAAAGCTATTGAGGCGCAAATGTGGGACAAATTACAGAAGCCCAAATGTGGGCCAAATGAGTCAAGCGGAATTGTGGGAAAAGCTATTGAGGCGGAAATGTGGGCCAAAAGAGTATAGCGGAAATGTGGGACAAAGTATTGAAGCTTAAATGTGGTACAACTTGTTTAAGTTTAAGCATTGAATCAAAGGAGGTGGCGCGCATCAATTAAAGAAGCATTTCCGAAATTTTATTCCCTGTCACCTATGCAGAGCAGGTTATTCACGTCTTAAATTATATAATGTCAACCCTAAGAATGTAACAGAAAAATTACTGAAATTAATTAACCTGTCTTCTTGGTAGAGCAGGGGTCCATGACAGAAAACGATTGTTTATTGTCACCCGAAAATGTAAAAGAAAAATTATTGAAATTTATTAAGCTGTCAACTAGGTAGAGGAGGGTTATATTACACCCAAAAATTGGTGAATTTGACCATAAAATGTAACTGACAGATGTTATTTTTTTTTTCTGGTCTACTAGGTATAGCAGTGTTACTATACACCGAAAAATTGCAGAATTTTACCCGAAAATGGAAATGACAATTTTTTTTTTTAACCGGCTTACTAGGTATAGCAGTGTTACTATACACCCAAAAAGTGCTTAATTTCACCAGAAAATGTGAAAGACAATTTATATATATTTTTTAACTGGCCTACTAGGTATAGCAGTGGTACTATACACCCAAAAAGTGGTTAATTTCACCATATGGAGTAGGAGTTTGAGAAGGCGGTGGACGCAGCAGAGTAAGTGGAAGCAGAGGTAGAGGAGGACGAGATAGCCAACACAGGTTTTTGGTTTTAATTTAATTTTGTAAAATTAAGGTACACTCCAAAAGAGTGTGAAATATCCAAAATACAAACATGAGCAATTGCGCTGGAGTATAACAATGGTTGGGTGCGGCCGTTAAACATATCTATTCTGCACAAGGTACGGACAAGTCCTGTGGGATCCATGTCTGGTTCATTTTAATGAACGTGAGCTAGTCCATGTTGGCTGTGGACAGGTGGCTGCGCTTGTCCATGATAATGCCCCCTGCCGTGCTAAACACTCGTTCAGACAATACACTGGCTGCAGGGTAGGCCAGCACCTCCAAGGCATAAAGGGTAAGCTCAGGACATGTGCCCAATTTAGAGACCCAGAAGTTGAAGGGGGCAGACCCATCATTCAGTACGTGGAGGCGTGGGCACACATACTGCTCTACTATGTTAGTGAAATGCTGCCTCCTGCTAAAACGTTCCATATTAGCTGGTGGTGCTGGTTGTTGTGGCGTGCTGATAAAGCCGGAAACCCTACAAAATGATCCCTCTTCCTCCTCCTCTTCATTCTGTGCCACATCCTTTTCCATCATTTCCATGAGCGTTTTTTCAAGGAGGCATAGAAGTGGGATAGTAAAGCTGAGAACGGCGTCATCGCCACTGGCCATGTTGGTGGAGTATTCAAAACAGCGCAACAGGGCACACAGGTCTCGCATGGAGGCCCAATCATTGGTGGTGAAGTGGTGCTGTTCCGCAGTGCGACTGACCCGTGCGTGCTGCAGCTGAAACTCCACTATGGCCTGCTGCTGCTCGCACAGTCTCTCCAGCATGTGCAAGATGGAGTTCCACCTGGTGGGCACGTCGCTTATGAGGCGGTGAGCGGGAAGGACGAAGTTACGCTGCAGCGCTGACAGGCGAGCAGCAGCAGGATGAGAACGCCAAAAGCGCGCACAGACGGCCCACACTTTATGCAGCAGCTCTGACATGTCGCTGTAATTTTTAAGGAATTTCTGCACCACCAAATTTAGCACATGCGCCAGGCAAGGGATGTGCGTCAAACTGGCTAGTCCCAGAGCTGCTACGATATTTCACCCATTATCGCACACCACCAGGCCGGGCTTGAGGCTGACTGGCACAAACCACTCATCGGTCTGTTGTTCAAGGCCATCCACAGCTCCTGCGCGGTGTGAGGTTTGTCCTCCAAACAGATAAGTTTTAAAACTGCCTGCTGTCGTTTCCCCCTGGCTGTGTTGAAGTTGGTGGTGAAGGTGTTACGCTGACCGGATGAGGAGCTGGTAGAGGATGAGAAAGCATGATGTCCTAGGTTCAATAATACAACCCAACACTAGTGCAAATGCATAAACATTTTATTGAATAAAATCCACTTAAACGGATAAAAACATGGCTTAAATAATAAACTGCTGTGAAAAATAAGGGCCGCGATGTCCTATTATTATACCAGCAGCTTAAATAACATAACACAACTGTCCGCTCGAGACCGAGCGACTTACCCATGCGCCATGCACTAGTGCATGGCACCCCCCAATCTACGCAAGCCCTTTTCAATCATGTTTTGAACACCAACAATTACTATATCAAAACTGATATCAGAGAGAACAGAAGACTGTCTGTTCAAATACAAACCCTCCACAAATCCTTCCATTTCTATGTGTCTATAAGAAACATGACCCATGGAGTTGATGTATCTTTGAAGATATTTATTAATCTTTTTCCTTTTTTCCTCTAGAAAGGAAAGATTCTTGTCACCCCAGAAGAGTCTGGGAATCATCTCAGAAAAACACAGGTATGTTCCTGGAAATAACGTTGAAATCCTAACCCAAATTCTTTTAAACTCAGTTATAAAATAAAAAGAGCTCATTCTACCTATGTCATTTTCCCCTACATAAATAATGAGAATATCAGGAGAAGGCAAATTGTCAGACATTTTAAAACGATGAAAATAAATGTCCTTAAGTTTTAGTCCTGGGATTCCATTCCAGTAAATCACAATGTCTTCCGTAAGACCGATCTTATCAACAAATCGTCTGTCCGAAGCTCTGGATTGTGCTCCCGAAACAATCTCATTCCCTAGAATCCATTAATATTTGGTTATTTTAAAGAGTGTAAATCTTAAACACATATTATGTTGAATCCACCTCAAAAAAAGATGCAATAGAAGAATACAATTGACAAAAACATATGTGTATATGTCTGAGGTGGTTTCTACTACTTAACACTCAATGATTTTAATATATGTGGGATACAGGGAGGGGGCATGGAGGGGGGAGGAGAGGCAGGGGTTAAAGGAAGGGGGGTAAGGGGAAGGGAGGAGGAAAGAGGGGGAAGGAGGGAGAGGAGGGAACGGGTTTAAGAGCTCAACATCAACTTAAAAAAACAAAAAATTCAAAACAATAAGTACCAGTATCATAATCTTTTTCAAAACACAAATGAATACAATAATCAGTTCAGCAAGTCTCATAGTATAGTTCCTCTGGTATCGTGTTCATAGCACAATAAATCATTCCCTAGAATCCAGATTACATGTGGCCTGGAACCTGTGAATTAAACTAAGATACTATTAGGTCCGGGAGTAAATAAATTTTGTACCTATTTGACTTCCATCTTCCAATTTGTTTAATACAATTCTCACCAAGTCCCAGCTGATCCGCAAGGGTAGCTGCCCCTATTCTAAAAGAGTGTGCGGAAAATTTAAGGTCAGACAATCCTGAAAAACGAAGACACTGATAGGATGAAATTAAATTGGTATCTAGTTAATGGGGAGCCGTCAAGATGTGAGAATAACGGTGAGTTAATATCCTTAAAATTTTTTAAATCGAACCAGTTGACTAGGGCAGCAACAGGGCATAGGAAGCAGTCATTAAAAGAATTAAGAGTTAAAATATGGCCCGACTGCTTTTGATCAGTTTTAGATTTTCTAATGTTAATTTGAACTTTAGATTGCAGGAAAACAACGTCTGAGGCCAAAATAGGAGGTAAACCACTTTTGTTTCTTGCAGTAATTTCTCCAATGCGAAGAGCCGCAAAGAAAGATATTATGAAGGCAATTTTAAAAAGGGACACCTCCAAAGCAGAGGAGCAAACTGATGGTAAGATTGAAATGATCTGTCTAAGGTTATTCAAAGTAAAAGGTCTAGTCTGGGGCATGGGAGGTTGAATCCTTTTTAAACCCTTTAGAACCATTTTTATCAAGAAAATTGAATTAATTGGTGGTTGACCATAAAGTTTAAAGAAGAAGGACAAACCTGCAAAAATGTTGTCAATACTGGCAGCAGAGAGATTCCTGCCGACTAAATTGGAAACAAAAAGGCAAAGATTGTTTGGAGAACTTGAAAATTTATCAAATCCATTGGAAGCACAAAAAGACTTCCAGGAATTCCAAGAACTCTCATAAGAATTCCAAGTAGACTTAGCTACCGAATTTTTTATGAGATTTAATGTGTGAACCAGATGTCCCAAAGGAAAGGGGGGCAAGGTAAGTTTACCTGAGCAGCCGAGGAATGCAATTCTCGAAATTTCTGCCAATCCTGTCGGGATAAAGCATCCGCAATTAGGTTGCAATTGCCCTGAATGTATTCCGCCTTAAGCCAGATGTTACATAATAAGCACTGCACAACAATTTCTCTGAGCAGAGTGGTTACATGTTCAGATCTTGATGACAGACAATTTATGGCAAAAACGACGCGTTGGTTATCTGTAATCAATAAGATATGTTTGCTAGAAAGTTGGGATTTCCAGATGGTCAACGCCACAAGAACTGGAAACAACTCTATCAAAATTGAATTCCTGGTGAAGCCAGAATCAATCCATCCTTGTGGCCAAGACATAGCCGACCATTCATCACGGAAAATAACACCGTATCCAATTGACCCTGCTGCGTCAGAGAAAAGGCTCAAAGCATCAGTGTCAACGAACTCCGATTGCCAAATCGTGTGCCCGTTAAAACACGATAAAAAGTTTCGCCATATGGCCAAATCCTCTCTCATCGGTCTAGTTAAGCGGATATGGGCATATGGCGATTTAACACCCCTGGTTGCAGCATAAAGCCGTTTAGAAAAGACCCTACCCATTGGGATCACCCTGCTGAAAAAATTTAGAGATCCCAGAACTGACTGAAGCTTCTTAAGAGTTGTTTTCTTTTTAATCAATAAAAAAAAAATTTGCTGTGAACAAAACGTTATTTTCTCGAGAGGCACACGGAATTCCATGTTTTTAGTGTCTATTTCTATGCCCAAAAGTTTAGCAGTGGGGTAAACCGTTTTTTCAGTAGCAAGAGGAATACCAAATTTTTTTTAACATAGAAAAAAATGTATTAAGCAAGAACATGCAATCATCCGCGTCAGCTCGACCGAAAAAAAAGAAGTTGTCTAGATAATGTATGGCCTCACCAAAGACAGGAGGATGATACAACACCCGGTTCGGAAAGTTGAAAAAGATTCGAAATAAAAACATGAAAGGGCGAAGCCCATGGGTAAGGCCTTATCAAAGAAGTAAGCTCCCTGGAATTGAAATCCCAGGGAGTTGAAACCAGATGGGTGTATAGGCAACAACCTGAAAGCGGATTTTACATCCGTTTTAGCCAATAATGTATCAGGACCCATTCTCTGTAGAATTTCAATTGCACTGTCGAACGAAGCGTAAGACACAGAAGCGAACTTCTTGTCAATTTCATCAATCACAGATAAATCTTTTGGGTAGGAAAGATAATGTATTAATCTGAAAGAACCTGGTTCTTTTTTCGGAACCAGACCAATGGGGGATAATCTGAAATTGGTGAAAGGCGGCGCTGAAAAGGGGCCAGCCACACGCCCTTCTTCCATTTCCTTAAAGATTTTTTCCAAAACAATTGACGGATTTAACTAAACGGACTTCAAATTATCGATGTGCGTGCAGCCAGACCCGCGAAATTCAGGGACAAAAAATCCCTTACTGAAACCAAGAAAAAGTAATTTAGCTATCCATCGGTTTGGATAGCAGTTTAGCCATGGGATTAACTCTACTACTTTCACTGGTGTCCAAGCTTTTTCCATGACTATCTTTTGGAGGGTTACCATGTTTTTTGAAGCATCTAAACGCAGGGTGGTTGCCGGTACAGGATGAACATTCATGCTTATATTTACAGCTGTTGTTCCACCTGCATTGACTTTCGTTATAAGTGAAGCAGATGCCTCTTTTTTGTTGTGAACGAAAAAGCTGTTGCCGGTTTGGTATCATTAAATTGAGCCAGAGGCCTACATCTTTCGACCCCCACTCCATGCTTGGGTATACAGACAACTTTTGACGATACATTTCGTCATATGAATTCCAAGCTGATCCGCCAAAGCTTCTGTATGCTTCCAAAATGGAATCCTGGTAAACAAAAAGTTTGCTACATAATTCCGGATGTTTTTCACAGAAGAATAAATGGAAAAAGCTTGGACCCAGTTGAAAATGGACTTCACACGCTGGTACTTTTGGTCGTCCTCCACTTTATGATCTTTTTTATCAGACTTTAAATCTGATTTAGATGTCGGGAGCAGGGAATATAAATCAATGTATTCCCTATTCCAGATTTTTTCCTTTATGGCACCTTGAAGATGATATCCCAAGGGGGATACCTGACAAACTAAAGCTTCCTTATAAACAGATTCATTAACATTAACATTAGAGGATAGGATAGGCTGATCGATATTAATAACAGCCTCATTAGAATCCTGCCATACCCTCTTAACATTAAAGGGCTTCTGTCACCCCCACTGATGTAATTTTCACTAGCTGACATAAGCTACTTGCTAATGTCAGCTGAGTTCAAACATATGTTTCCTAACTTTTTTTCTGTTTTCTATCTTCTAAAAAACTTACTTTTGTGATATGCAAATTATCTTCGCTACCAGCAAGTTGGGCGGGTACTTGCTGGTAGCCGCCGCATCTTCATGCCCTGGGAACACCCCCTCTTCTTTTGATAGACAGGGCCAGCGCGCTCTCCTCCTCCCGCTGGCCCTGTATGCAGCTGCAATCCGCGCCTGCGCCGTATCGGTCTTTAGTCGGCGCAGGCGCTCTGAGTGAGGACGCTCGCTAGGCGCTCCGTCCTCAGTGCGCCTGCGCCGATGACGTCAGCGCTACACCCGGAAGAGATGACGCCGGCATCCCTGGTAAGGAGCAGGCGATGCCGGCGTCTTTTCTTCCGGGTGTAGGGCTGACGTCATCGGCGCAGGCGCACTGAGGACGGAGCGCCTAAGCGAGCGTCCTCACTCAGAGCGCCTGCGCCGACTAAAGACCGATACGGCGCAGGCGCGGGATTGCAGCTGCAGACAGGGCCAGCGGGAGGAAGAGACGCGCTGGCCCTGTCTATCAAAAGAAGAGGGGCGTTCCCAGGGCATGAAGATGCGGCGGCTACCAGCAAGTACCCGCCCAACTTGCTGGTAGCGAAGATAATTTGCATATCACAAAAGTAAGTTTTTTAGAAGATAGAAAACAGAAAAAAAGTTAGGAAACATATGTTTGAACTCAGCTGACATTAGCAAGTAGCTAATGTCCGCTAGTGAAAATGACATCAGTGGGGGTGACAGAAGCCCTTTAATATCACCCTGCTTCTCCTTAGCTGAAATAAAATCTAAAAAGTCATTAAACAATTCCTTTTTGTCAAATTCATATAGAGGAGGGATAGGCAAAACACCACTCTCAATTATCTCACCCTCAGCAGATCTGTGAGAAAATGAAGGGTGAGCAGTTAGAGAAGATTCAGTGACGACAGCAGGAGCAGGAGTCGGAGTGCAGCGGTCACTGCCATGTGTCTTCTTTTGAGACTTCTTCCTGGGAGGAGAAGACTTGGACGACTTGTCCCGGGATCTGTGGGTGAAATGATCGGGTGAAAAAATCACCCAATCTTTTCTGCGGCGTTTTGGATCCGATTTGATAGGATCGCCACCGCGCGTGCGCGCGCCGGTGACACAGGCCGCATCTCTAAGGTCCGTGCTCGCGATATCTACGCAGCATGGAGAAGTTGGTGAATTAGGAATCAGAGCTGAAGGCGGGGGAGGATGTTCAAGGCATCTCCGAAGCCTATCCTGGCTCCCAAAGTATTCAGCTTTAGAAATAAGTTGTTTTAAAAGGTCCTCATGAAAAATAAGATGCTGAAAAAAGATGCAGGTCTGTTACTTGTAATTTCAGCGCCGTTAATGCGCCTTAACCGCTAATCCTTTCTTTTTACAGGTACCACCAGCAAGGACCGTTGGATCCAGCCACCAATCAGGAGCCAGGAGCTGTCACCCGCCAGAACTGCCATTGACCACAAGCTCCAGCCTGTTACCTGGTAAGTAAATCACTGCATTAACCATTACCATGCCAGTGTTATACAATGGACCGAACCAGGACACCATGTGTCCCCTCCATTGTATAACACAATGGGGATGGGGCCTGTCAGAGTAGCAAGAGGAGGCAACTGGAGGCAAATAATAATGCCCTGCGATCCACGGTGGTGGAAGGACATGCTCCAAACTGCTATCCGCCTCAGGCCCAGCCGCCACTACATTTACCCAGTGTGCAGTTATGGAGATATAACGGCCCTGGCTTACTGGTCCATGTATCGGTAGTCAGGTGCACCTTGCCACAGATGGCATTGCGCAGTGCACACCCGATTTTGTCCCCTACTTGGTTGTGAAGGGAAGGGGCAGCCACCGCCATAAGGCCTTTAAAACTATCCGTCTCCACCATACGAAATAACAGCATTTCAAAGGCAAGTCATTTAGAAATGCTGGCATTCAAGGCTAGGAATCGCGGGTGGGTAGGGGGGGTACTTCCTCTTCTTCTCCAGCCTTTGGAATATGGAGAGCTGAACGCTTTTGTGGGACATTGTGGAGATGCTTGGTGACCCAGGTGGTGGTGTTGTTTCCACATCCTCTGTTTGTGGGGTGCCAGGTTGCACTGTCACTCCAGAGGTGGATGAAGAGGCCGTGACTGCCGCAGAAGAGGGAGCAGGAGGAGCCAGAGACTTTTCTTGGTTTTTGAGGTGTCTACTCCACTGCAGCTCGTGCTTTCCACTTAAATGCCTGGTCATGCAGGTTGTGCTCAGGTTGAGAATGTTTATGTCTCGCTTCAGGCTCTGATGGCACAGTGTGCAAACCACTTGTGTCTTGTCGTCAGCGCATTGTCTGAAGAACTGCCACGCCAGGGAACTCCTTGGAGTTGGCTTTGGTGTGCTCGGTCCCTTGCTGCGGTGGGCAGTAGGAGGCGTACTGTCTAGAGGACGGCCGCTCGCTTTTGCACCCTGCGCCCTCTTCTGCTGTGCTGGTGGCGCTATGTGACCACCGCCTCTTCCTCCGAACTACATCGGTCACTAGCATGACCTTGATTCCATGTGTGGTCGAGGACCTCATAGTCCTCCACATCATCTTCCACCCAGTCTTCACTCCTGACCTCCTGTTCGGTCTGCACACTTTCGAAAGCCCCAGCAGTTGGCACCTGTGTTTCGTCATCATCCGAGATGTGCTGCGATGGTCTTCCCATGTACTCATCTTGAAAAATTAGTGGTTGGGCATCGGTGCCCTCAATCTCTTCCACTTCTGGGGCAGGGCTAGGTGGATGGCCTTGGGAAACCCTGCTAACAGAGTAATTAAAAAGCAGAAGAGTCTGCTGCATGACTTGGGGCTCAGACTGCTTGGCTGAATTGCAAGGGGGTGAGGTGAAAGACTGATGGACATCGGCTGCAGGTGCCAACTGTGGCCTTTCAGCAGGAGACTGGGAGGAAAACAATGTGTAGGAACTGGATCCACCTGGATCCACCTGGATCCTACCTGTTCAGGCCTCACCATTCGTAGAGCAGCATTAGGCCCGACCATATACCGCTGCAGGTTTTGTCGCCTACTCGCACCTGAGGAAGGGGTTTCACTTGTAAGTGTAGCTGGCACAGATCGACCACAACCTGCCCCTGCAACAGAACGTCAAATAAGGGCCACGTCCCTTATTTGATGCTCTGCTCATATTTTTTGAATTCAGGATCTTGCCCTAAATGGGTGTTTAATTAATAGTAAAAAAAGAACGACAGTATGTAAAGGGTGTATCTCACATGGCCTGAACCAGACTAGGCCTCAATGAAAGATTTCTTTGCACAAAATGGCTGTATTTCAAATGGCTGAATCAACCCCCTGTATGTATAGGGGGATCTCACACTCCCTGAATCAGTGTAGGCCTGAAGTAAATATATCTTTGCACAAAAAGGCTGTATTTCAAATGCCTAATTCAAACCCCTGTATGTGTAGAGGGGATCTCTCAGGGCCTGAACCTCTGTAGGCCTGAATTCAATATTCGTGCACCAAATGGCGGTATTTAAAATCTCTGAATGTAACCCAAATGTATTAAGGGTGTATCTCACAATGACATCTGCATCAAAGGCTGTCAAATAAATTTTTTGTGCCCAAACAACTGTTTGTTTAACAACTGAATTTGACAGCAGTATATAAGCCTGTAATTTCACAGGTGCTGATGCTGCAAGGTCTGTAAATAGTGTTTTTTGTCAAAAAAGTGTGTTTTTCAAACCCCAGTAAATGATGGGTGTATTTCTAGCTTAAATTGCACACTGACTAATAAAGATGTTGTAGATTGCCCAAAAAGTCTTTTTTTGATAACAGAATATGAATGATGTATATATTAAACTTGAATTTAACACTTGCAGATCTGGAAAATACAATTTTGTGGAATAAAAGTGTGTTTTGCAAACCCCAGAAAATGATGGGTGTATTTCTAGCTTAAATTGCACACTGACTAATACAGATGTTGTAGATTTCCCAAAAAGTCTTTTTTTTCTAACAGAATATGAATGCTGCATATATTAAACTTGAGTTTAACACTTGCAGATCTGGAAAATACTGTTTTTGGGGAAAAAAAAGTGTGTTTTTCAAACCCCAGAAAATGATGGGTGTATTTCTAGCTTAAATTGCACACTGACTAATACAGATGTTGTAGTTTGCCCCCAAAAAAATGTGATTTGCAATGTCCCAAAAGCTTAGATGCAGTGCTGGTGCACTGAGCATGCATAAAATGGCTGCAGCCACCCACCTAACAGAATTCTAAAAGTTAGTATTTTTAGGTCAATGAGCTCAGGGCAGGGTAAAAGGATAGTGCCCTGCACACACACAACTATTTCTAGGTAGATCCCTGAGTTAGATTCTCTCCTATTCTCTCCCTGAAATCACAAGTCCAGCAGCATCCTCTCCCTACACTTGTAACAGCAGAGTGACGTGCGGCGCTATGTGACTCAAGCTTATATAGAGGCTGGGTCACATGCTGCTCTGGCCAATCACAGCCATGTCATTAGTAGGCATGGCTGTGATGGCCTCTTGGGGAAAGTAGTATGACGCTTGTTGATTGGCCGCTGTGCAGCCTTTCAAAAAGCGCCAAGAAAGCGCCAAACACCGAACCCGAACTTTTACGGAAATGTTCGGGTTCGGGTCCGTGTCCCGAACACCCTAAAATTCGGTACAAACCTGAACTATACAGTTCACTCAACCCTACTAGTGAGTACTGACAAGCCAGGGGATGGACAAGGGGTAGGTGAAGAAGGCACTCACCTAGGGCATTGAGGAAGGAGGGTGTAATTTTCAGCATTTAAATATTTTACTTCTGCACTAGGGATTAGTAAAGAAACGTGCAGCAGTGGACAATGAAATGATTAGTTGTCCATCCAACAACCAGCCTGCTAAACATGACAGATCAAGGGTGGTGGGGAACATTCTGAAAATCCAACCTCGGAGGAGCAAGGAGTGAAGCAACGTGTCATGCTTCAGTGTGGGAGGGAAACCCACACTGAATGTAGGAGGGAAAGGGATAGACTGGTAGATGTTACACAAGTGCACTCCACAGATCTTGCAGATTACATGGATGCAAAGGTAGTTAATATACCAAAACATCTATTTAAGTAATTTTACTCACATTGCACTTTTCAAGCTGAATCTTGCATAGGCATTCAGAAATCAGGGTGCAACACTTGTGCAACTCTGTTGTAAGATGCAACCACAGGGTGGTCTCCAACAGCAGACTATTCTCTGCACCTTTTTAACAGGTTGCCGTACTCACAGTTGAAGTTATTACAGGTTTCCTCGGCACAATGTAGTGTAGTGGGCATATCCATTTTTTTGCCTTTTGTAAGCCTGTCCAGGGCCCGAAGACTTTACACTACTGGACAATGTTTGCTGTGAACTCTAGAAGCTTTTGCTGAGCGGTTTATCTCCACAGGGCTTCTACTCACACCTCCTTCTAACAATGAAATGATTTTCCAAGTATATAAAGCCCTTTTCTGGCCTTTTTCTGGCCGGTACCTAATTCTGGGCTACTTTTTTCTCTTGGCTCTGACACCTAATGTCCTCTGTATAGGCATAGATTCACTCACACAGACTGGTCTAACTCCTAATCTCTACATAGAGAGTGGGAGACAATGGCCTCTTTGCATAACAATACAGGAATGCAATTACGATTTAAAAAGTGCATTTTTAACCCCTTTTTGCAGTGTACTGCCGCATTGCAGTGGGATGCAGCAAGGGGACTTTTTTCAGGTAAGGATGGTTTATATTTGATATGATCTTTAAAAAGTTTGGTAGATGCTCGACAGAGATGAGGGACATTTTTGCATAGTGGGAGTTCAAATCCAGATTTGCCCTAATGTGTTTTTTTTTCATCTTCTGCTCTCAGCTGTTTATGTTTTAATGATGATTTCATGAAAAAAAAAAAAGGCTCCAGGACTTCTCTCGAGATTTTACTCCATCGCCCACTTACTGGAGTAAATGTATGCCTTTTTGACACACCTTAAAGGTCACATTTGATAATCCACATCTAGCTACCCACACCCACTTTGCTGCCCACCAAGAGCCATATCTAATCACCAAAAATTTGCTAATTTTGGGACAAAAATGGCATCTGCCAAAATTTACAACTTAACATGGGCACCCAAGGCTTCATAAATGTCTCCCTGACTCTATACGGTCCCCTGGAATTCTATGGACCCTTACTCTATCTCTACTTGCTTCCAATTTCATATGGAGATTTTTTTTCTCATTCATTGAAAAAAAATGCCCATGTTCCTTCACATGCCAAGGTATTTTCCCCTAGAATTGTGCCTTTTAGGGTATAAGACAGTCTCATGCATAGGCCCACACAATGTCTATTATCCATAGTATGGTTCAATGGATCCATACACGCCACCATGTGCATAGACTCTCAGTCTTACTAGATCTTGTCTCATTCCATACAATTCCACCTACACTGTCTAAAAGAAATTTCCAACCAAGGATTCAGGAACCTTGGAAGAGGCTCATGTAGGACCAGATATGACTTAACTCTTATCTTTGTAAAATTCCCTCCACCTATCTCATTGTATGCATTGTACTGTATCATTGAGCAGACGTCTTGTCTTTTATTTTTGGGTGGCTGTTACTTTGGAAGAGTTCTGGAAATTTCAGACACTTTTTCTTGGAGGTCAAGGTGTCTGCAGTCTGCCTCGGAGGCTAAAATGGTTGTCAACTTATACTGCGCCCTATTTATATCTTGACATTAAGAGAATTGCTCGCACATTTCTTGAGGGATAAACACTGTTCTCTTTTTTTCTCTTTTTTGTTTAAGGACGATGCTTTTTTTAAGGTCAAGGACGTCTTGGGTTGGCTTGACAGCACACGGCAATCGAGACCGTGGAAGTGTGTGGGATTTCTAGACTTCCGAATAATCTGGTTGCATTGAGGTGATCTCCTAATGTGAATCAACGGCTCAGACCTGGGAGCTCACCTGCATTTAACCCCTTAATGACCGTCTGCCATCTTTAACACACTGCTGTAATTTATCATTTTAAAATAATGTTCTTTTAATTTATTTGTAATTTACAGTGAATAAAGGTAATGGAGAGATTCAGGTGGAATGACCAGACTATCCTAAGGAAATCATAATGCTTAAAGGGGAGGGGATAGGGGATTAATAACTGATCGTTGGGGTACGACAGCTAGTGGAGTTCACTGCACCTTAAAAATGACACAACAACCTAATTCTGCGGGTCAGTACAATTACAGCGATACCAAATTTATCTAGTTTTTATTATGTTTTACTACATAAAAAATAAAAACCTTTGAAACCTTCACCATAGGCCGGTAACTTTTTTTTCTCCATATACAGAGCTGCGCAAGGCTTGGTTACCTGCTGAGTGCGCTGTAGTTTTTATGGCTACCATTTTGGAGTGCATACAACTTTTTGATCGCAGTTTGATGCCAATTATATTCATTTTTTTATGAATAATTTTTATACATACAATTGGAAAATGGTGATTACAATTTTTGTATTCTTTTGAGGTGTTTCTTATATTTAAAAAAAGCACAACCTGTTTTTTATATTTTCTATAGTTCATCTAGGGGACTTGATCATGCTATCGTTCAATCGTGTGTAATATATGTAGCATACTACTGCAGTATGTGAGGATTCTCTGTACATCCTATTAAGCCCTGCTGCAGAAAAGGCCTAACAGGCAGTTAACAATGGCAGGTCAAGGAGCCTTCACCAGGCCCCAGTGTGCCATAGCAACTGATTGGAACCCACAATTTCACAGCAGGAGGAGGAATGTCATGGGATCAGAGATATCTCCAATCTTTCTCATTGAGGGCACATGTCAGTTGTATTACAAATCTGGCCCACAGCCCATTCCAAACACCCCATACAAACTGTTCCAAACAACTCTCACTCACCTTGGGTGTACAGTTATGTCAAGGTGTATGAAGAGGTTAAAGAATAGGTCTTTACAAGATACCCCTGAGGAAGCCCCACTAGTTGGCGATACAAATAGGGCACCCAACCCCCTCATCATACCTCGGCCTTTGTTTTCATTTTCTAATAAGTTTACACATTTAACCCCTTAAGGACCAGGCTCATTTTCACCTTTCTGCCCAGGCCATTTTTTTGCAAATCTGACCAGTGTCACTTTATGTGTGAATAATTTTAAAACGCTTTTAATTATCCAGGCCATTCTGAGATTATTTTTTCGTCACATATTGTACTTCATGACACTCATAAAATAGAGTAAAAAAATTCATTTTTATTTATAAAAATTTGCAAATTTACAAGTTTTAATTTCTCTACTTCTATAATACATGGTAATACCTCCAAAAATAGTTATTAGTTTACATTCCCCATATATCTACTTCATGTTTGGATCTCTTTGGGAATGCAATTATTTTTTTTTTTTTTGGGACGTTACAAGGCTTAGAAGTTTAGAAGCAAATCTTGAAATTTTTCAGAAATTTTCCAAAACCCACTTTTTAAGGACCAGTTCAGGTCTGAAGTCACTTTGTGAGGCTTAAATAATAGAAACCAGACAAAAATGACCCCATTCTAGAAACTACACCCCTCAAGGTATTCCAAAACTTTGTTAACCCTTTAAGTGTTCCACAACAGTTAATAGCAAATGGAGATAACATTTCTGAATTTTGATTTTTTTTGGCAAATTTTCCATTTTAATCCATTTTTTCAAGTAACAAAGCAATGGTTAACAGCCAAACAAAACTCAATATTTATTACCCTGATTCTGTAGTTTATAGAAACACCCCATATGTGGTCGTAAACTACTGTACGGGCACACGGTAGGTGCCAGAAGGAAAAAAAGAACCATGTGGTTTTTGGAAGGCAGATTTTGCTGGACCGGTTTATTTACACCATGTCCCATTTGAAGCCCCCCTGATGCACCCCTAGAGTAGAAATTCCAAAAAAGTGACCCCCATCTAAGAAACTACACCCCTCAAGGTATTTAAAATATGATTTTATAGACTTTGTTAACCCTTTAGGTGTTCCACAAGAGTTATTTGCAAATGGAGATGAGATTTCAGAATTTCAAAAAAATTTTGGCAAATTTTCAATTCTAATTTATTTTTTCCAGTAACAAAACAAGGGTTAACAGTCAAACAAAATTTTATATTTATTGCCCTGATCCTGCAGTTTACAGAAACACCCCATATGCGGTCATAAACTGCTGTATAAATTAAATAGAATTAAAATTGGGGAAGGGGATTATAAATTTAGTACTCCATGGAAGTGTGGTACTCCCTGAAGCAACCTTTAATGCAGAGGCCCGGATGATCAGGGCACGTGTCACACTGAGTGGTGGTGTCCTTCCATATCCCGTTCCTGATACACACTCTGCACTTTTTTGGGGTTCGTCCCTTCTTTCCAGTATGGGGGACCACACCTGGAAAGTGTAAGCCAGGGATGATCCGGGCCCCTCTAGTTCCCGAGGTACTCCGGCCTGCTTTTTCCCGGTCAGGAAAGATCAGGGCCTTGAGGACTGCCTCATAGAACTGGCGGAATTTCCCGGTGCTACCAACGCTCCAGGACAGCACAAAATAGTTGTTCATGGCAACCTGCACCAAGTAGACCGCAATTTTTTTGTACCATTCCCGGGTTTTGCGCAGGGCGTTATATGGCTTGAGGACTTGATCAGAGAGATCAGCTCCTGCTATATACCGATTGTAGTCGATGATACAAACGGGCTCAAGGAATGTTGCCGCGGTACCTCGCACAGGGACAGGGGAGATGCCGTTACTGTGAATTGTGGACAGTACAAGGATATCCCTCTTGTCCTTATATCTGACCAGCAACAGGTTGTCACTGGTAAGGGCACGGGCCTCCACAGATAACACAGTGATAACTGAGTACAGAAAATGTAGGATATATTACCTACAGTCCTAGGTAACACCACAGATAACACAGTGATAACTCTCTGAATACAGATAATGTAGTAGATGTCACCTGCAGTCCTATGTAACACCACAAAAAACACAGTGATAACTCTCTGAGTACAGATAATGTAGTAGATGTCACCTGCAGTCCTATGTAACACCACAGATAACACAGTGATAACTCTCTGAGTACAGATAATGTAGTAGATGTCACCTGCAGTCCTATGTAACACCACAGATAACACAGTGATAACTCTCTGAGTACAGATAATGTAGTAGATGTCACCTGCAGTCCTATGTAACAACACAGATAACACAGTGATAACTCTCTGAGTACAGATAATGTAGTAGATGCCACCTGCAGTCCTATGTAACAACACAGATAACACAGTGATAACTCTCTGAGTACAGGTAATTTAGTAGATGTCACCTGCAGTCCTATGTAACACCACAGATAATACAGTGATAACTCTCTGAGTATAGATAATGTAGTAGATGTCACCTGCAGTCCCATGTAACACCACAGATAACAGAGTGATAACTCTCTGAGTACAGATAATGTAGTAGATGTTAACTGCAGTCCTATGTAACACCACAGATAACACAGTGATAAATCTCTGAGTACAGATAATGCAGTAGATGTCACCTGCAGTCCTATGTAACACCACAGATTACACAGTGATAACTCTCTGAGTACAGATAATGTAGTAGATGCCACCTGCAGTCCTATGTAACACCACAGATAACACAGTGATAACTCTCTGAGTACAAATAATGTAGTAGATGTTACCTGCAGTCCTATGTAACACCACAGATAACACAGTGATAATTCTCTGAATACAGATAATGTGGTAGATGCCACCTGCAGTCCTATGTAACAAGACAGATAACACAGTGATAACTCTCTGAGTACAGGTAATGTAGTAGATGTCACCTGCAGTCCTATGTAACACCACAGATAGCACAGTGATATCTCTGAGTACAGATAAAGTGGTAGATGTCACCTGCAGTCCTATGTAACACCACAGATAACACAGTGATAACTCTCTGAGTACAGATAATGTAGTAGATGTCACCTGCAGTCCTATGAAACACCACAGATAACACAGTGATAACTCTCTGAGTTCAGATAATGTAGAAGATGTCACCTGCAGTCCTATGTAACACCACAGATAACACAGTGATAACTCTGAGTACAGATAATGTAGCAGATGTCACCTGCAGTCCTATGTAAAACCACAGATAACACAGTGATAACTCTCTGAGTACAGATAATGCAGTAGATGTCACCTGCAGTCCTATGTAACACCACAGGTAACACAGTGACAATTCTTGGAGTACAGATAATGGAGTAGATGTCACCCGCAGTCCTATGTAACACCACAGATAACACAGTGATAACTCTCTGAGTACAGATAATGTAGTAGATGTCACCTGCAGTCCTATGTAACACCACAGATAACACAGTGATAACTCTCTGAGTACAGATAATGTAGTAGATGTCACCTGCAGTCCTATGTAACACCATAGATAACACAGTGATAGCTCTCTGAGTACAGATAATGTAGTAGATGTCACCTGCAGTCCTATGTAACACTACAGATAACACAGTGATAACTCTCTGCAGGGCTGGGACAAGGTCCACCACCAACAGAGGCTGAGCTGCCCAAGTGCCCCCCCCCCTCCCTCCAACTTGTGGATGACACTGCTATGGGGGATCTGTGATGGATGACACTGTTATTGGGGAATCTGTGGATGACACATTTGTGTCATCCACAGATCCCCCCTCCCCATAACAGGGTCCGTGTAGGAATGACACCAATACAAGGGGTGAGGCTGTGGGGTTGTATCTGCTTTTTTGATGACAGCGCCAGCGGGGCCCGTGCAGTGACTGTATTCTACTACACCCCCTCCCCCCCCCCCTGTATATAATCTTAACTATATAACTGTAGTGATTTACTACAGTTATATAGTTAATAAGATTATATCCAGTGAGCGGGGGATGGGGGTGTAGTAGAATACAGTCACTGCGCGGGCCCTGCTGTCATTATGAAATAGCATATGTGACCCCCACCTCTTTTATTGGTGGTCATTCAGTAAATTAACCCTGTTTTGGGGGGAGGGGGGGTGTCTGTGGGACAAATATGTGTCATCCACAGATTCTCCCCATAACAGGGTTCATTTACTGAATGACCATTGTGGTGACCCAATACATGGGAGTTGCATCTGCAGAGCTTTTGTATAATGCCACCCCACACTGTAGTGTCCCCCACACAGTAATGTCCGCCACACTGCCCCCCACACAGTAATGTCCGCCACACTGCCCCCCACACAGTAATGTCCGCCACACTGCCCCCCACACAGTAATGTCCGCCACACTGCCTCCCACACAGTAATGTCCGCCACACTGCCCCCCCGCACAGTAATGTCCGCCACACTGCCCCCCCACACAGTAATGTCCGCCACACTGCCCCCCCACACAGTAATGTCAGCCACTCTGCCCCCCCACACAGTAATGTCCACCACACTGCCCCCCACACAGTAATGTTCGTCACACTGCCCCCCACACACTAATGTCCACCACACTGCCCCCCCGCACAGTAATGTCCCCCACACTGCCCCCCCACACAGTAATGTCCCACACAGTAATGTCCGCCACACTGCCCCCCACACAGTAATGTCCGCCACACTGCCCCCACACAGTAATGTCCGCCACACTACCCCCACACAGTAATGTCCGCCACACTGCACCCCACACAGTAATGTCCGCCACACTGCCCCCACACAGTAATGTCCGCCACACTGCCCCCACATAGTAATGTCCGCCACACTGCCCCCACACAGTAATGTCCGCCACACTGCCCCCACACAGTAATGTCCGCCACACTGCCCCCACACAGTAATGTCCGCCACACTACCCCCCACACAGTAATGTCAGTCACACTGCCCCCACACACTAATGTCCACCACACTGCCCCCACACAGTAATGTCCGCCACACTGCCCCCACACAGTAATGTCCGCCACACTGCCCCCCACACAGTAATGTCCGCCACACTGCCCCCACACAGTAATGTCCGCCACACTGCCCCCACACAGTAATGTCCGCCACACTGCCCCCCACACAGTAATGTCCACCACACAGTAATGTCCGCCACACTGCCCCCCACACAGTAATGTCCGCCACACTGCCCCCCAAACAGTAATGTCCGCCATACCCCCCTCAACCACACAGCAGTGCCCCCACTTAGTAATTTGTCATGCTCCCCCCCTCTTGTAATAATCCCCTCTTCTTGTCATGCTTTTTCTGCCCCTGTCATTCTCCCCCATCTTTTCATGCTCTTTATACCCCCCATGTTGTCATGCTCTTTCTGCCCCCCATGTTGTCACAGACTTCATGTAAGGGGCCCGGCATGTTCACTGTACTTAATGCCGGGCTCCCTCAGAGCGCTCTCTCACCTCCATAATGTTCACTGCTCCAGGCTTCCGGGATCAGGCCCCAGCGCTGCCACACATTAAGCAGGTGGGCGGAGCCTAACGGAGGTCTGTTAGGCTCCGCCCACCTGCTTACTGTGTTTCTAGTTAGAGGCAGCGGGGCCTGATGCTGGAGGCCTAAAGCAGTGAACATAATGGAGGTGAGAGGAGCGCTCTGACGGGGCCCGGCTCAGGGAATAACAGGAGGGAGCGCTGAGCGGTTCCCCCCTGTCAGTCCCTCTCCCTCTGGCCGGCCCCTGCCTGCGCCCTGAGGCTGGAGCGCCCTGAGGCTGGAGCCTCCCCAGCCTCTGTGTCGGCCCGGCCCTGACTCTCTGAGTACAGATAATGTAGTAGATGTTACCTGCAGTCCTATGTAACGCCACAGATAACACAGTGATAACTCTCTGAGTACAGATAATGTAGTAGATGTCACCCGCAGTCCTATGTAACACCACAGATAACACAGTGATAACTCTGAGTACAGATAATGTAGTAGATGCCACCTGCAGTCCTATGTAACACCACAGATAACACAGTGATAACTCTCTGAGTACAGATAATGTAGTAGATGTCCCCTGCAGTCCTATGTAACACCACATATAACACAGTGATAACTCTCTGAGTACAGATAATGTAGTAGATATCACCTGCAGTCCTATGTAACACCACAGATAACACAGTGATAACTCTCTGAGTATAGATAATGTAGTAGATGTCACCTGCAGTCCTATGTAACACTACAAATAACACAGTGATAACTCTCTGAGGACAGATAATGTAGTAGATGTCACCTGCAGTCCTATGTAACACCACAAATAACACAGTGACAACTCTCTGAGTACAGATAATGTAGTAGTTGTCACCTGCAGTCCTATGTAATACTACAGATAAAACATTGATAACTCTCTGAGTACAGATAATGTAGTAGATGTCACCTGCAGTCCTATGTAACACCACAGATAACACAGTGATATCTCTCTGAGTATATATAATGTAGCAGATGTCACCTGCAGTCCTATGTAACACCACAGATAACACAGTGATAACTCTCTGAGTACAGATAATGTAGTAGATGTCACCTGCAGTCCTATGTAACACCACAGATAACACAGTGATAACTCTCTTAGTACAGATAATGTAGTAGATGTCACCTGCAGTCCTATGTAACACCACAGATAACACAGTGATAACTCTCTGAGTACATATGATGTAGTAGATGTCCCCTGCAGTCCTATGTAACACTACAGATAACACAGTGATAACTCTCTGAGTACAGATAATGTAGTAGATATCACCTGCAGTCCTATGTAACACCACAGATAACACAGTGATATCTCTCTGAGTACAGATAATGTAGTATATGTTAACTGCAGTCCTATGTAACACCACAGATAACACAGTGATAACTCTCTGAGTACAGATAATGTAGTAGATATCACCTGCAGTCCTATGTAACACCACAAATAACACAGTGACAACTCTCTGAGTACAGATAATGTAGTAGATGTCACCTGCAGTCCTATGTAACACCACAGATAACACAGTGATAACTCTCTGAGTACAGATAATGTAGTAGATGTCACCTGCAGTCCTATGTAACACCACAGATAACACAGTGATAGCTCTCTGAGTACAGATAATGTAGTAGATGTCACCTGCAGTCCTATGTAACACCACAGATAACACAGTGATAACTCTCTGAGTACAGATAATGTAGTAGATGTCACCTGCAGTCCTATGTAACACCACAGATAACACAGTGATATCTCTCTGAGTACAGATAATGTAGTAGATGTCACCTGCAGTCCTATGTAACACCACAGATAACACAGTGATAACTCTCTGAGTACAGATAATGTAGTAGATATCACCTGCAGTCCTATGTAACACTACAGATAACACAGTGATATCTCTCTGAGTACAGATAATGTAGTATATGTTAACTGCAGTCCTATGTAACACCACAGATAACACAGTGATATCTCTCTGAGTATATATAATGTAGCAGATGTCACCTGCAGTCCTATGTAACACCACAGATAACACAGTGATAACTCTCTGAGTACAGATAATGTAGTAGATGTCATCTGCAGTCCTATGTAACACCACAGATAACACAGTGATAACTCTCTTAGTACAGATAATGTAGTAGATGTCACCTGCAGTCCTATGTAACACTACAGATAACACAGTGATAACTCTCTGAGTACAGATAATGTAGTAGATATCACCTGCAGTCCTATGTAACACCACAGATAACACAGTGATATCTCTCTGAGTACAGATAATGTAGTATATGTTAACTGCAGTCCTATGTAACACCACAGATAACACAGTGATAACTCTCTGAGTACAGATAATGTAGTAGATGTCACCTGCAGTCCTATGTAACACCACAGATAACACAGTGATATCTCTCTGAGTACAGATAATGTAGTATATGTTAACTGCAGTCCTATGTAACACCACAGATAACACAGTGATAACTCTCTGAGTACAGATAATGTAGTAGATATCACCTGCAGTCCTATGTAACACCACAGATAACACAGTGATAGCTCTCTGAGTACAGATAATGTAGTATATGTTAACTGCAGTCCTATGTAACACCACAGATAACACAGTGATATCTCTCTGAGTACAGATAATGTAGTAGATGTCACCTGCAGTCCTATGTAACACCACAGATAACACAGTGATAACTCTCTGAGTACAGATAATGTAGTAGATATCACCTGCAGTCCTATGTAACACTACAGATAACACAGTGATATCTCTCTGAGTACAGATAATGTAGTATATGTTAACTGCAGTCCTATGTAACACCACAGATAACACCATGATAACTCTCTGAGTACAGTGACGTCTCCTGTGATGTATACTTTCCTCAACGTCTTCATTCGGAGATAAGACCGACATGATAGCTTCTTTTAGCCGCGTCTCGGCAGAGTTTCACAGAATTCTTTTTAGATTCCTCACTTTACTATCATCCTCAGATAACAGACCTCCCCTCCCCCCGTATGGCCCATAAGTCTGGTAGAGGACGTCCCCACTCCAGTACAGCCTGGACTGGGTTTCTTGACTAGGCCCATGTACAGCAAGAGTCCCCAAAACGTCCTCATCTCGGCTGCACCCACCGGAGTCCAGCCACCGGCCCTAGCCAAAATGGAGCCCAGGTGTTCAGCAATGAACTGTTGGGCGCACAAGTTTGTTTGCTCCACCATCAGATTCACAAAGTGGTCACTGAAAAAAAGACTAAAATAGTCAGATTCAGTGAAGCCCACTGTGGGAATCTGGATTCCTGGTTGGCCAACAAAATCAGGAATCACAGGCTTAGGGGGCTTAGGTGGACTTATCTGGTGAGCCGGAAAACTAGTACGAGCCCCAGAGCTCACAAGAGGAAAGTGGGGACATCCTCATCCTCACTGGGGCTCTCGGAGTCGGAGGCAAGCTGAGCGTATGCCTCCTCGGCCGAGAACATCCAGCGGGTCATAAGGGAGTATGTGTGTGCATGCGTGGAAAACTTTATTTAGTGTTTGTGTGTGTGGGGGCACGGGTGTTCGGGAACTTTGTCCTAAACCTAACAGAAAAAAAAAACTAAATAAAAAAAGTGAAAACCCCAAAAAAGTGAAAACATTTTTTTCAAACTCACTGATCAGAGGTCCGAAGCTGATTAGCAGTGGGGTGGGCGATGTGCTAACAGTGGCCGGAGGCTAAGAGTGCCGGCCACAGTCAGCGTACGCAAAAAAAACCCGCTTGCGCCCAAATAAAATGTGTGGGGGGGGGGTGGGGGAGGGGGTCAAGGGGGAAGCTGCAGCACCCCTGGGGGGTCTAGGGTCACACAGCTGTGCTGTGGACCCCAGACACCCAATCAGGGTGATGCAACAATCAAAGCTTTTTTGTTTCCCCTCAACTTTCCCTGAATATCCCTGCCTAACCTAACCTTTCCCTAACCTGTCCCTATGTACCTTTTAGTGCCAGATGGCACTGTGGCTCTCCTCGCTCCCGGACGCAGAACTGTGGAAGAGAGAAGAGCTGGGAGGCGGGAGTTAACCCCAGCCCGCCCGTGCAGCCAGGACTGCAGGTGACACCGCAGGTCTGGATTGAGCTGCGCTTTTCGGCGATCGCCGATACGGGGGGGGGGGGGGGTCACAGGACCCCCCTCGGCATTGTCACAGAGTGCCGGCTAAATGATTTCAGCCGGCACTCTGTTCCGATCACCGCGGCTGTAATCGTAAATTCACAGGACGTACTGGTACATCCTGCGTCCTTAAGTACCAGGACATGAGGACGTACCGGTACGTCCTGTGTCCCTAACAGGTTAAATTAACTTTTAGTTTTCATAATATATTTGGCGTGAGTGTAATGTGGTTTACACCTTTGGGTGTAAAAGTAGACCAGGGGGTTGCCTGGCGTGGGTAGCCACTTTTTGCAAAAGTCATAAATAGTTAATGAGCCATAACCTTGGTCTAATCCCACTTTTAGCTCTTAAACATAGACCACAATGAAAAGTGGCGAGGATCACAAAATGTCGTAAAAATGTCTCAGTTGCCATGGAAACGTCACAGTTAGCATGCATGGTGACTTTTTTACATTGAAAAATGGCATATCTGAATTCATAAATGACCTCTTTAGAGATTTTCTTGAAGCTTGTGTTTTTCCCTTGATTGGTTTTACGTCCATTCTTTTTCCATTTCTGTAATTCAGTTTTCTATTATAGACTTTTTTAATTTGCATATTCATAAAATGCTGAAATATTCAAGTTCTTCCTCTGGAACACAAATCATAGGCTGAGAATTCATGTTTTGTTCAGCCGATCAGATTTGCTGTGTAGACTAGGACATGAGGATCTGAGTCATCTCATTATAAAGTTGGATCTCATTATGATTAAAAGCCAGGGCCAGCAGAGTCTTCTTATTATCATTATAGTGCAAGGTCATCAAAGTCATCCCATTATCATTAGAGAGCAGGCTAAGCAGAGTCATCTCACTATCATTGGAGGTCGGCGAACACATTAAACTCATTATATTTAGGGGGTAGGGTCAGCAAAATCATCGAATTATCATTAGAGGGCAGAATCAGCAGAGTTATCTCCTTGTCATTAGCGAGCATAGCCTGCAGAGTCATCTCGTTATATTTAGAGGGTATGGTAAGCAGAGCCATCCCATTATCATTAGAGGCAGCATCAGCAAGGCTATCTCATTATCGTTAGAGGCTGGATCGAAAGAGATATCACATTATCATTAAAGGATGGGAACAGCATCCTTTATCATCAGAGGCCAGAATCAGCAGAGTTATCTTATTATCTTTAGAGTGCAGTGCCAGCAGAGTCATCCCATCATTATTAGAGACCAGGGTCAGGGAACTCATCTGATTATTGGGGTCAGCAGAATCATCTTATTCTCATTGGAGTCATCTTGTTATGGTGGCAGTCCATGTCCACCTCTGCTCTACTTTTTCCGGAGGGCACAACTGCCACTCTATTTTTCTGCTCTGTTGCTCCTTTGTCCTGACAGTTCAGACCCACTGGTGTTGCCCTTCTCCTACTCAGGAGGCATGGCCACCAGTGTAGCACTGCAGGCATTCCTCTTCTCCCTGCAATCTGAGTCCGGTCTCAGTCTGCAATCTGAATAAATGGTTGCAAAATTGCAAATATTTTTCTGTTATTTAAAGACAGACTTGCAGTTAAATATCCTTCCCCTTCTATAATCACACTGCACACTGGTATTGACAATTTACAATGGTAACAATGCAGTTATTGCAGTAACGTGTTTTCTATAACTGCACAATATCTTGAAATAATAGAATTTAAACATATTCACTAAAACTGGCATACTAATGCACTATTGCAATAACATGTATATGTTGTATCTGCACAATATCTTGAACTAACACTATGTGTTACTGAAATGCCTAATTACAAACAGAAGATACATTTAAAAAAGTTTATAGAAATGAAAAAAAGGTCAAATTTTCTGAGTTTACAGCAGAATGTATGTTATTGGGGTGCTGGCAATAAGCCAGTTTGAAAAAAAAAAAAAGGCTGGCTGGCTGTCCATTTACAGAAAAAAAATGAGGCTGTTGCAGGATTTTACAATTCAGAACTTGCCAGAGGCTGTATGAAACACACAACTCTGAGTGACCAGTCCTTCACTCTCTTTGCTTTCCCTGATAAAAACCCTAAATCTACCTAACTATATCCCTGCGCTCTCCTTACACTCTGCGTATCACACCTTGATTACTGGCTTGTGTCTGCAAATGCCTTTTGGAATACAGTGAAAACACATGGTTTCAGTTCACAAGCTGTGAACAGAATGATGTTTTGCACGTTCTGATAAAAGAGACCTGCTGCGATCCTGCTCCCGAATATCGGGCTGTCAGCCTCTAAGAGATCAGGGCAAGCCCTTCACCCCTCCCAGGGTTATATGATCCTCCATCTTCCTCCTTCCATTTTTTCCCCACAAATTTTTACTGTAAAGTGGTGCAAGTGCTGCTTTTGTGTGATTGGCCCGAAACAAATTACCAAAAGTTCGGATTCATTTGCCAGATCAGTTTTTGTGAAATTCATAATGAATCCAATTTGTTTACAATGGATTCTCTGGACTCTAATTCTACAATTTATAAAAAAAAAATGATTAATTATCTACAACTTAAAAAAATATCTACAGCTTTAGAAAAAAAAAACGAATAATAATAAAGTGTCAATTCTATTCTACAAACTGACATCTAATTAATGGGACTAAAATTACATAAATGTTATATTCCGATTAAAATTACAAAACAATTCGCTCTTGAGTACCTGGTAATGAAAGCAACTATAACCCTCAGCATTGTTTGTCATTTATTACGTAACAGTAAAGAATGTACATTATACAGAACAGCCTGCTGAGTAGTGATTGTCACATTACCATTGTAGGATCAAAACTGACATCTATGATGCTGAAATTATACATAAATTATAATAAATTCTGAGGAAAATGAGAAGAAAGACAAATAAGCTAGCAAAAAAATAAAAAAAACAAGAATTAATCACGCATTGAAAACTAATGATGGAAAGAGAATAATAGAAACCGAATCAATGAACAATTAAATGTAAAGTAATTAAACATAATATAAGAGAAAGGGGGGGGAAGGATCCCAGGGTTCAACAATAGAGCTGAAGTGGTGTGTCATTACACTATATAATCGTTTTGCAGTGTTTTTATTTCTATATATGGCTTTTTCCAGGACAGTTTTTTTCCATCTTTAGTCTTTGCCTTTATTACAGATTATAAATCGTAATCCCAAAGGTTTACTGCTAGGACGACTATTATTCTATTAATTAATGAAGTAGAGGATGGGAGTGATAGTTCTGTTCCTATTTCTAAAAGTATTCTCTGGGATTTTCACATAAATGGCTTATGCTTCATTTACACATCAGTGTTCGGTCAGTGATTTCCATCAGTGATTTTGAGCCAAAAACCAGGTGCGGCTCTAAACCCAGAACAGGTGCAGATCTTTCCATTGTACCTTATCTCTGTGGAGGCTCCAGTCCTGGTTTTGGCTCCCAATCACTGATGGAAATCACTGACCGAACCCTGACGTGTGAATAAGGCCTACTGGGACACTTACCTCATCTGCTTGGTTCTGGCTTGCAGAATGTAAGATGGTGAAGCCATCCAAGCTCATCGGTATCATGACTGGCCAGTGTGTAATGCTTCATTCTCCCTGCGGTGGTGCTGCAGGAGTACTGTTGCCAGATTACAGCCGGAGGTCCCAGCAGGGGGCGCTATGTTTTTCTTTTACATGACCCTTCAAACAAATGGTGACTATTTTCTCATAGCTCGCCATGTGTTACCATTGCAGGAATGGTATACAGTGCGCAGCTTATGGTTCGGTTTTATACATAATGGCGCCCGTATACGGTACGATCACACCATGCTCATGTGTGTCCGTCGCAGTCAGTGCTGTTTATCCCTTTTCGATATCATGTAGTTAAAGCTGATTCTGGTCTAAGGGTCAGCTTGTAGATCAGGCGCCCAGCATCTCCATGGACGTGAGTTGGAATTTATTTATCGTGCGCTGAACCTGAAAGGCACTTGAGCTAAGGGCTCGCCTGTAACAGCACTTAGTGGTCATTAGTGGAGCGGCCACCCATAGGATTTAATGTCCATCCTACAGAATATAGGATAAGAGGTATACTTACAGAACGAGGTGGGGGGATTAATTCAGATTGAGTGCAATGAAGTGAATGAAAACAGCGCTCAAAGTAACGAGGAAGAATGTTCGATCGCAGGTCCATAGAGGCTAATGACATTTCAAGAGAAACATAAGTAGTGGGGACTACGTCAGCGTATCCGGCAATAAATATTAGAGGCTCTTGACCTTATAAACCAATATATTCCTTACATATTATTAGTATTTTCTGGGTTTTATCTTATATTTTTATTATTATTATTATTATTATTATTATTATTATTATTATTATTATTAATAATAATAATAATATCAATAATATTTCTTTTTACTACTAGTAGTAGTATATATTTTATTAATAGTATTATATATTTTTGTTAATGGTAGTATTATTAGTCTTATTATCTTTATTATTAGCATTAGTATTATTATCTTGTATTGGTAGTAGTATTATTAGTATTTAAATATTTGTAGTATTATGATATTTTATTATTATTATTATTATTATTATTATTATTATTATTATTATTATTATTATTAATATTATTTATTATTATTATTATTATTATTATTATTATTATTATTATTAATATTATTATTTATTATTATTATTTTTATTAGTAGTAGTAGCAGTATATATTTTATTACTAGTATTATATCTTTTTGTTAATTGTAGTATTATTAGTCTTATTATATTTATTTATAGCATTAGTATTATTATCTTGTATTGGTAGTAGTATTATTAGTATTTTAATATTTGTAGTATTATGATATTTTTATTATTATTTTTTAATATTTTTTATTAGTAGTAGTAGTATATATTTTATTACTAGTATTATATCTATTTGTTAATTGTAGTATTATTAGTCTTATTAGTCTTACTATCTTTATTATTAGCATTAGTATTATTATCTTGTATCGGTAGTTGTATTGTTAGTATTTTAATATTTGGAGTATTATGCTATTATAATTATTGCTATTATTATTTTATATTTCCTTAGTAGTTTAATTATTTGTATTATATTTCTATATTATTTTTATTTTTATATTAAACTTTAACAAAGTCATGATGTCATAAAAATATTCCCAAATAAAAGACATGGGGTAAGTGGACATTGATCAGAAATGTTTGATAGCAGCTCTCCACCTCTTTACACCCTTTACAAGTGATGGACTAAATATGGCTGAAAACTGCTATTAAGGCTTAATAAATTCACCTTAAAGTGCCTTAAAGTTTATAAAAAGGGTCAAGGATGGTAAAATCTTTCCTGGTCTACAGTAGCTAGAGGGTTAATGATGTGTCAACCTTGGTGGTCTAAGATAATGAAGGTTTCACCACCAGCTTCTTTGATGGTCTAGGATAATTTAGAGGTGAAGGGACTAATTGTAATCCCACTAGTGATCTAAGGCAGAGAGAAGCTGTCATCACCAGGTTAATGCTGTCTTCTCTGGTGGCCTAAGCTAATGAAAGGGTTAATATCAACATCGCTATTGATTTAGTGTAGGGAAAAGGGTTTGTGAAATCTTCTTAGGGACTTGTGAAGTTAATGGTACAGTTTTAGTTATTGCAGGAGCCATTGCCAAAATACCTGGTATCTATAAAAATAAAGGGCTTAATGAGGGCATCCCTGGTGGTCTAGGTTTTTGTATGGTTTAGTTCCAACATCCCTGTGCCCTATGACAGTAGAATGATTAAAGTATGCAGCTCTAGTGTTCTAGGGTAGTGAAGAGGTTAATGGCAGTATGCCTGGTGATCCAAGGTATTGAAAGGGTCAGAGGCAAAAGCCCTGGAATCTATGGCATAAAGGGGTTAATATATGCATCCCTGGTGGTCTAGGACTGTGAAGAAATACACAGCTGTATCTTTTGTGGTATACAGTAGAGACGAGTGAACTTTTAAAATTCATTTGGAGTCCAGTTTGCACAAATCAGTCAGCAGATCCAGTTTGGGTCCAAGTAAATTAGACCCAAATTGAAAGTAACTCAAATGCCCAGACAAGTTGTGTATGACCCCTGGTGATCGGAGGACTGTGTGCAACCTTTTCAAGCTCTTCAGGACCAAAAGAGCATTACTAGTGTTAGAGCAACAGTGACATATTCAGTATGACTATGGGTAGATGGATGGCAGCCGGTGACAGCCCGTTACATAACACACTGTGCTGCTGTGTCTTTTGTTGTTGTTTTTAAAAAAAGACCACAAATGATTTTTAGTGATGTATTCTGACCTTTGAGATGCTGTCTGCAATGTTGAACAATTCATTCAAAACAAATCAATAAAGTTTAAGAATCTGTTTTTTGGGGGAAATTCATAATAAATAAGATTCATTGACAATTGACTTACGTATCCATAGTTTAGACAGGTCTTAGGACATTTATTATTCTGCAATTCACCTAAGGCTACTTTCACACTAACGTTTTTTGCGGATCTGTCATGGATCTGCAAAAACGCTTCCGTTACAATAATACAACCGCATGCATCCGTCATTAACGGATCCAATTGTATTATGTCTTCTATAGCCAAGACAGGTCCGTCATGAACACCATTGAATGTCAATGGGGGGACGTATCCGTTTTCTATTGTGCCAGATTGTATAAGAGAAAACGGATCCGTTTGGCTCCGCTTCACCAGGCGGACAGCAAAACGCTGCAGGCAGCTTCCAGAGCGGAATGGAGACTGATGCATTCTGAGCGGATCCTTTTCAATTCAGAATGGGCAAAACCGATTTGTTTTAGACTGCTTTTGAGAGCCCTGAACGGATCTCACAAACGGAAAGCCAAAACGCTAGTGTGAAAGTAGCCTAAATTAGGTGCATTTCAGGCGCAGATGGCAGTGCAATGGATATTTGCGCTGCCATATTCAACTTCGCCCTGCTCACGCCAGGTCTAAAATTGTGGGCGGGGAGGGGCCGTCAGGTCCGTCTCATTCATCATTTTCTATGCCTGTTTTAGGAGTAGAAAAGGGTCTAAATGTAAGACGCTCGGAAGATATCCAGCACCAATGTTATGGAGAGGCCGGCGTATCTTCATAACTTTGGCAGAACCATCACCAGCTACGCCGGTCCTAATAAAGGTGCCCCTTAATGTCAGTATCCCTGGTGATCCAGGGCAATGAAATAGTCAGTGCCAACACCTGGGGTCTATAAAAGTACAGGGGTTGATATGTGCATCTCAGGTGGTCTAGGGCAGAGAAGGGTTTAAGGTTTTACACCTGGTGTCCAGTGGTTGCTTCTCCTGGTTCCCACCTTTATCCACAGTTAGTGTTCAGCATGCATGGTGTGAATTGACCATAGAGAATAGGAGGTGATACAAAAGACTGGATGATGTGATTGCGCCACTGTATAGCTCTCTGTATGATTGGGCAGAGCGCTCAAGAAGGAGGGAAGTCAGGGAATCTGAGATATTTGGGCCCCCTTCAATGTCCCTTTATCCACCACAGAGTTTGTAAAATGACCAGTTAGACTCGTGAAACTAGTTCTGTCGAATCGTAATTTGAACCAAATTTTCCCAAAATTACATTCTATTTGAGAGAATATTCGGACAGAGAGGGAAACAGGGAGAGCAAGGGAATGTCATTCATAGCTCTGGGAGATCGAAACACTTCCAATTTGGGTCCAATCCATATGGGTCTGAATTGAATTGGATGCCTGATTCAGTTGAGTGAGACCCAAATCAAATTTCTTGGAATTCGCTCATCACTAATGATAACTCAGTGGTTGGCCGTGTTATTATGTAGCACTGGGGTCCTGGTGTGCAGTGTCAGACTGGGGTGCCTAGGGCCCACTAGTAAAAATATTTTGGGGGCCCACCATATGGATACAATCGAATATAATAAATAATTTAAGTTTTTTATATGAACATAGGCTGGTTGAGGTGCTGTACATTGAATATATGTATGTGGTGCAGTAAGTCTACTGTTTTATGTGCCACTTATGCAGGGGGTGGGAGACTAGGGGCCCACCGGAGGATTCCCCTGTACCCCTGTGGGCCAGTCCGAGCCTGCTGGTGTGTGTATATCCTCCCCACGTTTGACGGTTTCCTCTGGGTCCTCCCTTTCCTTCCCACACTCTTGCCGTCCTCTCTCCGCCTTTTAGTCTATTAATTATTCAGGAATAGAGATAAGCAATGTTTTAAAAAATTAGATTCGGCACCTTTGCCAAACTTTGTAAAGAAATTTGAATGACTTCATCGCGAATCGCTTTCCATTGTATGGAGCGCGTCTAATGACAGGGAACGCCGATCGTGCCGCCCCCCCATTTAATTTCTCAGATGCCGCGTTCAACGCTGATCTGAGAATCACACTTAGGTACTCAGGGGTTGATGATGGTGAGGCCGTCTGCTCCCATCTTGATTGAAGACCTGCCAAAGGACCTGCTGCGAGTATGAAGACATCACCACGTGGCTGCGCAGTGATGTCATGAATAGAGATGAGCGAACTTTAAAAAAAAGTTTGGCGTTCGGGTTGTGGTAACTCGCGCATCCCGTTATGGATTCCACTATCGCGGCATATGGAATCCATAAGGGGCGGCTTCCACCAACCCGAACTGTTGAACAGCCGAAGGACCTGGGGTGACGTCACCGTCATGTGATCAGTGCAGGGGCGTGGCTCAGCACGGATCAAATCCAGTGCTGAGCCACGCCCCCTGCACTGATCACATGACAGTGACGTCACCCCAGGTCCTTCGGCTGCTTCAACAGTTCGGGTTGGTGGAAGCCGCCCCTTATGGATTCCATATGCCGCGATAGTGGAATCCATAACGGGATGCGCGAGTTACCACAACCCGAACGCCGAACTTTTTTTAAAGTTCGCTCATCTCTAGTTATGACGTCACCAGGTGATCACTCTGGCTGCACACAGTGTCACCGTGCGTGGCCAGCGTGATCACCACAGGTCATCATACTCACCACAGGTCCTTTGGCGGGTTTTCTTCAATCAAGACCGGAATGGACGGCTCCTCCGTGATCAATTGGATAGGGTGAGTATATATATATTTATTTTTTTTATCTTTTTATTTTAGCCACCATTTTAGGAAAAATTGATTTGGTAACACGAACTGTGAGGAAATTCAGCTTTGTGGAAAATTTAATTTCTCCTGAAATTCGGATTGAAGTCCACTTCGAAAACTTTAAATTCACTCAACACTTTGAGCTATAGCAGATTTTTTCCCGAATGTCGAAGCTTCTGAGTAATTAGTCCATTCCTTCCACAGTTAGTGATATGTTCATCAGACACAGATCTACAGGTAGCGGCTGTCAAAACTACAAGAGCATTCAATAATGCAGACAATTTCCGGCAGGAGACTCTACTGGGGTTTATTTTCTGTTTTTCAAAATTTGCAAATTCACAATATAAAGAAAAAATACAGAAAACAACACAGAAAACAAAAAGAAACTGTATCCAGAGAAAGTCAGTAATGAAGAAAAAGTTTTGCCTTTTTCATGAGACGGTTGGCGGTTATGGCGTCATCTACCCTCTTACCCTGGGTTCAGACCTGAGCATTCTTGAAACGCGCGTTTTTGTACACGCGTTCTTGTGATTGACTACTGTGGTGTCAATCACAAAACGCGCGACAAACGCCCCAAAAAAAGCTCAAGTACTTGTTTATGTGTTGGGCGTTTTACAGCGCGTTCAAACGCACTGTAAAACGCTCAAGTGAGAACCAGGGCCAAAGGAAAGCATTGGTTTTCATGTGTTGAGCGTTTTACAGTGCGTCTGAACGCGCTGTAAAACGCTCAGGTGTGAACTTAGGGTTAGAGCACTTCTTCAGAAGTATGATGAGTCCTCAAATCAACCAAGATGAAGTCTCAGGCGTAGTAGTTATAAAACTCTTCAGGGTCAAAGAAGGGCAGACCCCAGCTAATGGACCTCTTCCTCAGGGTGGAAGAACACAGGAAGATTTCGGTGCAGGCTTTTGAGCCAAAGACAGAAATGAATTCAGAAGGAATAGAAAATATAAAGGAAGGACTTCTCCTTCTTCTTGTTGGATCCACTTCCTGCCTTGGCTTGAAAAAAAGCTGCACCAAAAACAGTGCATGATTCCAGAGCAGGGGTTAGCAACCTCCAGGACGCCCGCTATTGTGAAACTATGGCGCCCAGCATTCTCCACTACCTTCTACAGGAGTTCTGTGAACAGCCAAGCAAGTGTGCATGCTGGGAGTCGTAGTTTCACCGCAGCTGGAGTGCCGAAGGTGGCTGGATTTGATTGGAGTTACATTTTTATCCAGGTTTATCGATTGTGGCTTTTTAAAAATGTCCCACAAAATGTCCTCCCCGTCCCATAGAGCAGTAGAAAAATTGCAGTATGTGAAACCTCCCATACAGTGATGCAGTTATTGAAGCCACAGCTAGGAAGGGGTTAAAAGAAGAGAGAAGCAGAATCTTTCTTGCTTTGGTTTAAAAATAACTGTAACGACATTTGTGAAATTGCCCTAAAAAGTATTCAGACGAGTCCTTCTTTATCTTTGCACTTAGGCCTCTTTTTTGCGAGTGTACGGGCCAGGTTTTTGCATTCCGTATACGGAACCATTTATTTCAATGGGTCAGCAAAAACGAAAGTACTCCGTATGCATTCCATTTCCGTATTTCTGTTCCGTTCAAACATAGAACATGTCCTATTATTGCCCGCATCACGGACAAGGATAATACAGTTCTATTATGGGCCAGACGTTCCGTAAAAAACGGAATGCACACAGATGTCATCCCTTTTTTTTTTGAGGACCGCAAAACCATACGGTTGTGTGAAATAGGCCTTAGCTCAACATATCCTGAGGGTGGGCAGATCTGTTCTTCAAGATGTAGCAATAGATGACATAGATCACAAGCCCAGATGACCTCTGACCCCCAGGGTGAAGGAGCCTTGGCTTCTGGTAATGCAGCCAATCCCTTTAAGAAGTTGGGGCAAATTAGTATATTCTGTAAATTTGCCAAGCAAAACGGGGTACCTTGTCACGGTGGGGTAGACAGAGCGTCCACTTGATGATGTGCTGGGCACGGGATATAACATCACACAGGTATCAAAGACATACAGGTTGCCCAAAATTAGAAAATATTGGCCTCTTTCTACCAACAACAGCGGCCACCTGTTCTCTGATTGTCTGATGAACTGCAGCTCAGCTCTATTAAACTGAATAGGGATGAGCTGCAGTACCACATACAACCAGTGAACAAGTGTGGCGCTGTTTATGGCAGAAAGCAGCCTTGTTTTTCTAATCCTGTACCGGATGCAGCAGCACTGAGCCCCCACGCCAATATTATCTCCAGAGATGGCTACATGATATGTGTTGTGACGTAGCGCTTTAAGAAATGCTCTTTGAGTTATCGTACGTTCTCATCATGTTCACATCAGCGCCGCATTCACACCTCCGACTACTGAGACTCACAAACAACATCGTCTGGAGATGTTTTGATAAGTTGCAAATGGAGCGAAAATGAAAACAGAAAGTCAAGATTTACAGATCAAGAGACGAGTGTTACATAATGAAGCGAACAGAGGGAGCAACACATGATGAGATACAAAGTATATACCGTATGTAATATCTGAAGAAGACAAGGCGACACATGATGAGATACAAAGTATATACCGTATGTAGAATACAGGGCGTGAAACATGATGAGATACAAAGTATATACCGTATGTAATATCTGAAGAAGACAAGGCGACACATGATGAGATACAAAGTATATACCGTATGTAATATCTCTAGAATACAAGGCGACATATGATGAGATACAAAGTATATACCGTATGTAATATCTGAAGAAGACAAGGCGACACATGATGAGATACAAAGTATATACCGTATGTAATATCTGAAGAAGACAAGGCGACACATGATGAGATACAAAGTATATACCGTATGTAATATCTGAAGAAGACAAGGCGACACATGATGAGATACAAAGTATATACCGTATGTAATATCTCTAGAATACAAGGCGACACATGATGAGATACAAAGTATATACCGTATGTAATATCTGAAGAAGACAAGGCGACACATGATGAGATACAAAGTATATACCGTATGTAATATCTGAAGAAGACAAGGCGACACATGATGAGATACAAAGTATATACCATATGTAGAATTCAGGGGCGTAGAACATGATGAGATACACTATATATATATTTAAAATCTAGACAATACAGGGAGTGACAAATGTTCAGATACAATGTAAATATCTAAGCCAGAGAATAGAAGGAGGAACACATGATGAGATACAATGTATATATATATTTAATACCTATAGAGTGCAGGGTAATATAATACCATATATAGATATTCACTTTCTGGGTTATTGAATGCAGAACGATGGGAGAAAACTTGATTTTTAAAAACATTTTTTTATTTTTTTCAGCACAAGGACACAACATAACAAAATGTGAAAAAAGATTGAAAGGGTTTGAAGATTTTCTGAATACACTGCTGATATGTAATCCAGAGAATACAGGGAGGATGTATGATCAGATACACTGGTGGGCAATGAGAAAAGATCACATGGAGAACATAATGCGATTGAGCTGCGACTGACAAAGTATAAACTGCTGGTGGTGCTCGGCCACTGATCACACAAGGTGGTGCTCGGCCACTGATCACACAAGGTGGTGCTCGGCCACTGATCGCACAAGGTGGTGCTCGGCCACTGATCACACAAGGTGGTGCTCGGCCACTGATCACACAAGGCGGTGCTCGGCCACTGATCACACAAGGCGGTGCTCGGCCACTGATCACACAAGGTGGTGCTCGGCCACTGATCACACAAGGTGGTGCTCGGCCACTGATCACACAAGGCGGTGCTCGGCCACTGATCACACAAGGCGGTGCTCGGCCACTGATCACACAAGGTGGTGCTCGGCCACTGATCACACAAGGTGGTGCTCGGCCACTGATCACACAAGGTGGTGCTCGGCCACTGATCACACAAGGTGGTGCTCGGCCACTGATCACACAAGGTGGCGCCCCCTTTATTTTGGGGTCTTCAGCAGGGTATATTCTGAGGTCATTCCAAGTTCCTTCATCTTGGAGCTGTAGTTCAGATAAGGTGGTTGACGGCTGCTGTCCATGGGAGATCGGTCGCCTCATCCCGGTCCCATTCTGTCTGGCGATGGAGCTGGCCGGGGAGCTGCTGGAGACCCTGAAGAGCACATTGTGCCCGCGCTCACTGAGTCACAAAAGTCAGTAGGACTGGATCCATAATGCCCAGGACATACCAAACGCTGGTCAATGATATCTATATATTGTCCTGATTTGTCTGTCCTATGAATTAGAGGTTTATTATATTTTGCATTACAAGGAAAGTTCATGAACAATTTGTAACTTTTTAATACATTTTCCATTGGTTTCATTCTTGTGGCCCTCTCCCTGAGCCCCGCTCTACCTTCAGGAGTCCTTACTATATCGGATGACGTTCTCGGAGGCTCCTGTCTGTTTCAAGCTTCTCTTTCTTCGCCTCCCTGGGGAATGTGCCGAGGTCTCACCCCAGGGCTGGTGATCTGCCCTCACAAAGAAATGACTCTGGCCTCAATTAAAAAGATGTCAGATGGGCGGCTTTCCCCGCGCTGCCGGTGTCATCTCTCCATTTCATCCCAGACACTGATGTCTTCTCCTATCACCACACCCCGCACCTCAAGAGCGTTTCGATTTAATTTCCTGTTAGAAGGAGCTGACGGCCCCTTCTCCAAGCACTTCACAATCTCAGACAAGATCTGGGTGGCAGATACCATGTATAATATCGGGGCCGACACTTTTCTATCAGCTCTGCACAAGAGACCCCAAGATGCTTCTAACTTGAAGGCGCGACGCTGAGTGATGCAGAGAACCACTGACTGCCTTTATTACGGACCTCACACAGCTTTCCCAATTTTTATTGCTTTTCTGCATCACCCACCTCTCCAGATCCAGATTTTTTTCTCGACTGCACGTCAGTCTTCACTTACTTCTTGCATTATATTCATGAGCCAGGAAGCCCATGTAGTATAGATAGATAGATATATAAGGTAGATGTGGAACCTGCACTCCCTGAATTTTATGATAGCCATTATGGCACCTAACAGGTAGAATTTGGTGTTAGGTTCCCCTTTTTTTTTAAGAGATCGCCTTGATGTGTGGCAGACGGGCTCAAATAATTTTGTACAACCTGTATTTGCCAAGAATCTCAAATTTAATAATAAGCATAGCATTAGCATTGGAATACTTTATTGTACTTTATTTGGTTTGCAAAGTGCTGTTGCATTGTATTTCTTTTTCATAGATAGATAGATAGATAATGATAGATAGATAGATAGATAGATATGATATAGATATGATATAGATAGATAGATAGATAGATAGATAGATAGATAATGATAGATAGATAATGATAGATAGATAGATAGATAGATAGATAGATAGATAGATAGATAGATAGATAGATAGATAGATATAGATAGATAATGATAGATAGATAGATAGATAGATAGATAGATAGATAGATAGATAGATAATGATAGATAGATAGATAGATAGATAATAGATAGATAGATATGAGATAAATAGATAGATAGATAGATAGATAGATAGTAGAGATAAGCAAACTGAATCAGACGAAGTGGAATTCGATCCGAATTTCAGGAAAAATCTGAATCACAACAAATGCAAATTTCCTGGAGCTTCGTAGTAACGAAGCGCAATTTTTCCTAAAATGGTGGCCACACGTGTGACGGCTGATGACATGGGGCAAGGAACTCTGGGAAGGCGGTATCACCCAGACTGACATGCCTGCATGCAGCCAATCAGCAGCCAGCCAGCCCTGTGATGTCACAGCCCTATAAATACGGCGGCCATTTTAGATTCTGCCATTTTCCAGCATTCTGAGTGCAGGGACAGACGTGAGAAGGCGCTAGGGACTGCAATTGGAAAAAGCAAATTGTAAAAAAAAAAATGAAAAAATCGATTTATAAGTGCAAGGAAAGGATAGGGAGGAATCTTTTCGCAGCATCTTAGTGCAGGGAGAGACGTCAGAAGGCGCTACGGACATAGGAAAGTGATTTACAAGGGCAGGGAAAGATAATCTGGGGATCCAAATAGCCATTATACAGCTCTGCCATTCCAGCAATTTGTTCTTGGGGTGCAAGTGCTATGTTGAAAAGCGGTTAGTGGCTTATATCTGTGGAAAAAGAAAAATATATACGCAGTTCACTTCTGCAGCTATAGGTGGTGAGAGCGTTTAGTGGCGTATTTCAGTACTAAAAAAAATATATATATATATGCAGTTCACTGTTGAAGTTATTTGTGGCCTATTTCATTACAGAGAAAAATATATATGCAGTTAACTTCTGCTGCTATATGTGGTGAAAGCGTTTAGTGACGTATTTCTGTACTACAAGAAAAATATATACGCAGTTCACTGTTGCCGTTATTTGCGGTAAAAGCGTTTAGTGGCCTATTTCATTACAAAAATAAAAATATATACACAGTTCACTTCTGCAGTTATTTGGGGTTAAAAGCGTTTAGTGACGTATTTCTGTACTGCAATTAAAATAATAAACGCAGTTCACTGTTTACATTATTTGTGGCAAAAAGGTTTTAGTGGCCCATTTCAGTACAAAAAGAAAAATATGTTTGTTGCTTTTAGGGGTGTTTTAATTTGCTTTTAATTTATTTTGTTCAGCCAAAAGTATGTCTGACAGAGAAGTGCCAGGCCATGCACAGAGGAGTGGCAGAGGCCTAAATGTTTCTGGTGCAGGCAGACGTCGCAGCAGAGTGATGGGGCATGGCATCAGGAGTCGTAGCGAGAGACCTGCGCTCCCGGTGTCATCTAGTGGTCGTGTCTTGACCAGCAAACCAGCGGGTCTTGATTGGTTAACTTGGTCATCCACTTCATCCCAAGTGACATCAGACACCCCTAGCCAACAGTCGGTGGGTTCGTCAGACACAACCCTTAGTGGACATGGCCCGGGAGCAGGCCTTGTGCCCTCACCTGTCCTCAAGCTGCCTCTGTCCTTTGCTGTTTCCTCAACCAGAGAAGTACTATATGCTGTGGGCTCAGCTCCACTATACAGTGAGAATGAGCTAATAGAGGACAGTCAGCAGCTACTGCCCAGCCAAGATTTTGAGGAGACATCCGCAGCTTACTCCACTAGGCTGGCAAGTAGTGATGAGGAGAGTGGTGTGGGTGGTGGTGTTGCGAGAGGTCAGGCTCCTTACCCAGAGGCTGTTGAGGAGGACATCAGTGACGTGCAGACACTGCTAGATGATGATGAAGCCGATCGCACTTGGGAGCCGTGTGCAGAAGGGGCTTCATAATTATCAGGAGAAGAGGGTGGCAGCTTGCCCGTGAGGCAGCTGCGGAGCCAGCAAGGTGGTAGCATGGCTGGGAGTCAGCAGGGTGGCAGCAGTGGGAGGTCGGGAGCCAAACATACCCGGGATAGACCACCTGCTTCGCAGCAGCCTACCTGCCCGGGAAGCAGGGCGGACTGGGTACTTAAAGTGGCCCTGGAAAAAATACTAAAAGTGGCCCCGTTTTGTAGTCGGTCCAAATTGATGTAGGGCTGGGCTAACACAAGTAGGTAAGGCCAGCAATACCATATTCTGGCACATTATACCACCCCAACAGAGCCAAATACCACAGTCTATCACAAAATACTGGCAAAATACATCTCCAAAAACGTCCACTGGTAGGCCGTGAGGAGGGCTCAGGCGGCCCCCTGAGCATCAGCCCACCGGGAAAATTCCCTGTAAGGTCTATGACCAATCCGCCCCTGCCGGGAAGTAGGCGGTAGCAGTCAGTCAGTGCGGACTGTTGGGGGGAAAATCACCTACTCAGCGGTGTGTCAGTTTTTTTTCAAAGCGTCAGAGGAGGTGAACATGGCCATATGTCGAATCTGTGGGCAAAAGGTGAAGCATGGCCAGGGTACCCTGTGGTGGTCCTGCCTGCCGCAGCAACCACTGCATTACCCAGTGGCACGCACCGGGTTTCAGGCAGTCAAAGCTCCACCACCTCAGCCGAAGGGAGCTGTCTGTCCTTCCCATCATCTGCTGGTCCTGATGCTCCTTCTCCTCCTACTCCTACTCCTCGTCAGTCATTCTGTCAGCAATCGATCACCGAAGCGATTGCCAAGAGACAGCACTATGCGTGCTCGCATCCAACGGCGCAGAAGCAGAATGTGCTCTTGTCCAAGTTGCTGGTGCTGCAGTACCTCCCTTTCCAAGTGCCGAGCCTAGGTGGAGAGTCCCAAGCCGTCATTTCTTTGCAAAAAAGGGTGTCTGCCAAAGTGCACGGCAGCGCCGATATGTGGATCTGTAACTACGGTCAGGGACAATACATGTCCTTTACGGCCCACTGGGTTAATGTGATTCCTGCAGAGCCACACCAGCAACTTGGCCAGGTCACGCCGCTTCCGTCTCCAAGTTCTTACGCTATTGGTCCTGCGACAATGTCCACCTCTGTCTCCTCATCCCCCACCGTGTCCTCAGCCTCCACTGCAGGGACAAGTCACAGAGCCCCTCCAGCATACCACATGTGCAGGGCATGGCGGAGTCACGCTGTTCTACGCCTCATTTGCCTGGGCGACTGGAGTCACACAGGGAAGGAACTGCTCCGTGTCCTTCATCAAGAAATCGGATCCTGGCTTTCTCCATGACAACTGAAAATCGGAACCATGGTGGCCGACAATGGGAAGAACATTGTGTCAGTGCTGGGTAAAGGAAGACGGAGCCATGCGCCCTGCATGGCACACGTGTTCAATCTGGCTGTCAAGCGGTTCCTGAAGTCTTTCACCCATCGCCAAGACATCCTAAAAATGGCCAGGAAACTTTGCATGCACTTCAGCCACTCATACACCGCAAAGCACACCCTTATTGAGCTGCAGTGGGAGAACGGCATCCCCCAACATAGGCGGATATGCGACGTTTCCACCCGTTGGAATTCCACCTTCCATATGTTGGACCGACTATACGAACAGAGAAAGGCCATCAACGATTTCTTGATTATGCAAGTGGATAGGAAAACTCCCCTGTGTAACTTTGATGTCAGCCAGTGGCAGCTCATGCATGACACCTGAAGTTTGTTCAGGCCCTTTGAGGAGGCAACATTATTTGCCAGTCGCCAGGACTACGGGATGAACAATGTCATTCCACTGATTCATGTCCTGGAACAGATACTGGTAAATCTGGCTGGTCAGGGGACAGGAGACGTGGCGCCTAGATCTCATGGCCACATGAGCCCTGTGGGGGCTGAACTGGAAGAGGAGGAGGAGGGTGAGGAGAACATTGGAGCACAGGCAATGTGTAGCGCAATGGGTGGTTTTTCTACTCAGCTGACAGGAGAGGAAGAGCAATGTGTAGCGCATCTGATGCCAGGTGTTCCATCTTTCACCCACCTTTGTCAGTGGGGAGTTGTTTTGCGACACACCGCCGCAATCTGTCACCGGGTCACTTTGTGGTATCCTGATGCTGCTGCTGCCATCTCCACACTATGTCACCTTGCCATTTTGTAGTCTCCTGATGCTGCTGCTGCCATCTACACACTATGTCACCTTGCCACTCTGTGGTAACCTGATGCTGCTGCTGCTGCCGCTATCTCAGCACTATGTCACCTTGCCATTTTGTGGTCTCCTGCTGCTGCTGCCATCTCCACGCTATGTCACCTTGCCATTTTGTGGTCTCCTGATGCTGCTTCTGCCATCTCCACACTATGTCACCTTGCCACTCTGTGTTATCCTGATGCTTCTGCTGTTGCCATCTCCACACTATGTCACCTTGCCATTTTGTGGTATCCTGCTGCTGCTGCTCCCATCTCCACACTTTCACCTTGCCATTTTGTGGTCTCCTGATGCTGCTGCTGCCATCTCCACACTATGTCACCTTGCCACTCTGTGGTATCCTGATGCTGCTGCCACCTCCAGACTCGGTCATTGTGCCACTCTGTGGCCTACTCATGCTGCTGCCACCTCTAGACTCTGTCATTGTGCCGCTCTGTGGTCTCCTCCTGCTGCTGCCACCTCCACACTTGGACATTGTGCCACTCTGTGGCCTCCTTATGCTGCTGCCACCTCTAGACTCTGTCATTGTGCCACTCTGTGACCTACTCATGCTTAGGGTGGCCAGACATCCGGCTTTAGGCTGGACAGTCTAGTTTTTAAACTCCTGGTCCTTCGTCTGGCAGAAGGCCAGGACAGATGGCCAGAAGTCCTCTTTTTTTTGTGGTTATCGGCGAGGGGCACTTTAAATCAGTTTAGTCTGTCACATGATCCCGATCAAATAGTCAAAAGCACAGAGCGCTCAGCGCACTGACGTCACACGCAGACGCAGTGCTGCCTGTAGATTCGTACCAGACAATTCAGGTGCAACAGGGAGGAAGGAAGACAGACTCTGAGGAGCGCTGCCTGATCATGCGAACGCAGCTGCGCTGAGTGAACTCCTGAGGTAGTAGTCTTGCTGGCGTCTGAAAAAGACTGTGCTGAGGCCGTGCTCTGGGAAAATGGGAATGTATTGCCGAAACTGAAGGGGGATAAGTTATAAGAAAGTCAAATGGCTACTGGGTTGGCGGTGCTGATTTTGAAGGGGGTTATTAATTACTGTGGGAGCTGAAAGGGGGAATAAATACTGTGAAGACGGGACTGAAAGGAGTTAATAAATACTGTGAACGGGGGACTGCTGAAAGGGTATAATAACTACTGTGAAGGGCCTTCACAGTAGTTATTAATCCCTTTCAGCAGTCCCCCATTCACAGTATTAACCCCTTTCAGTCCCCTCTTCACAGTAGTTATTTATTCCCCCCTTTCAGCTCCCACCGTAGTTATTAACCCTTCCCCCCGTTATTTCCCCCCTGTTGCGATGGAGGCATGGCTTCACGGAGGTGGAGCTTCACATAGGTGGGTGTGGTTTGGGGGCATGGCCGGAGTGGTCCGGCTTTTTTGTGTGAAGCCAGTGGCCACCCTACTCATGCTGCTGCCACCTCCAGACTCTGTCATTGTGCCACTCTGTGGCCTACTCATGCTGCTGCCACGTCCACACTTGGTCATTCTGCCACTCTATGGCCTCCTTCTGATGCTGCTATCGCCACCTCCAGGCTCTGTCATGGTGCCACTCTGTGGCCTACTCATGCTGCTGCCACCTCCACACTCGGTCATTGTGCCACTCTGTGGCCTACTCATGCTGCTGCCACCTCCACACTCGGTCATTGTGCCACTCTGTGGCCTACTCATGCTGCTGTTACCTCCTCACTTGGTCATTGTGCCACTCTGTGGCCTCCTCCTGATGCTTCTGCTGTGACCTCCAGGCTCTGTCATGGAGCCACTCTGTGGCCTACTCATGCTGCTGCCACCTCCACACTCTGTAATTGTGCCACTCTGTGGCCTACTGATGCTGCTTCCACCTCCAGACTCGGTCATTGTTCCGCTCTGTGGCGTCCTTATTCTGCTGCCACATCCAGACTCTGTCATTGTGCCATTCTGTGGCTTCCTCATGCTGCTGCCACCTCCAGACTCTGTCATTGTGCCACTCTGTGGCCTACTCATGCTGCTACCACTTCCACACTTGGTCATTGTGCCACTCTGGGGCCTCCTCCTGATGCTGCTGCCGCTGCCGCCACCTCCAGACTCTGTCATTGTGCCACTCTGTGGCCTCCTGATTCTGCTGCCACCTCCAGACTCTCTGATTGTGCCATTTTGTGGCTTCCTCATGCTGCTGCCACCTCCACACTCTGTTGTTGTGCCACTCTGTGGCCTGCTCATGCTGCTGCCACCCCCAGACTCTGTCAATGGGCTACTCTGTGGTCTCCTCATGCTGCTTCCACCTCACCACTATGTCATAGGTCCACTCTGTGGACTTCTCATGCTGTTCCCACCCTCCCCACTTCATGACTGGCCAACTATTTTGCCTTTCGGGCTTGCTGACATCATCATTTATTTAACTCTTCTTCTGATCTGTCAGAAGCAAGGAAAAATGAGATGCATGGCGGATCCTGTCTGTGTAGCAGCTGTAAGGCCTGTATTGTCCCATCAGAATTAGCTTGTGATTTGGTAGCCAAAAGCAGGAGTGGGTACAAAACACAGAAGACATGCAAACATTCCATTCACGTGTCATCTCTGTTTTGGATCCACTCCTGTGTTTTTTTTGGCATTAGCAATACTGATGGATTATTGAGCAAATGCTGACCAAGGGAAAGTGTATGCTCCACAGACAGGATCTGTTTTTTGGGGGTTATTGTTCTGACGGATCAGAGGAAGGGCAAAATAATCAGTGACGTCAACACAAACTTACTGCTGACACCCTCTCCACTCTGTCGGGGGGCTCTACTTGTATAAGCTTTTAATAGAACAGGTTCTGTAGACGTCTATGTGGAATCAGCTGATGACGGTGTAAAAGGAGTGCGCTTCTTCTTGATGCCAACATTGACCTGTAAGGCTGAGTTCATACTTGAGTTTTTTTGTCAGTTCTGGCCCCGTGACCGCCCAAATAAGTGAAGTGTTCAGGGATTCTAAGAGCGACGCCTGTCATCTGCATGTCATACGGACTCACAGTATTATTTCACTACCACAACAGACTCCCTATGCGTGTTACTGCAAGACACAGTGTTCTACACCACTATGAAGGCTCTCTGCAGCCAGGAAATAAACATTTTTTAATGTAATTCGCAGCGAATATATTCGGATCAAATCAAATTTTTCTCGAAAAATTCGGCTAACCGGCAAATCGAATTTTTTAAAAATTCACTCATCTCTAATAGATAGATATGAGATAAATAGTTAGATAAAACGATACCTGCATTTAGCTCTCAGAAGATCGTCTAGATCAGTCGACTGTAACAAAGAGTAAACTGAGAAGAGTATTAAGTCATTACAGATTCTCAGGTTGTAAATAAGAATGCTTCCATTCACTGACAGCAAGCGCAGTTTTTGTTTTTTAAAAATTGTAAAGAACTGAAACAAAAGGTCTATTAGAAGGTTGCAGAACTTTCCATAGTGCAGTGATTAACCCTTTCCCGACCACCCAATGTAAATTTATGTCGGCAGCCAGGCGTCTGGCACTAATGTCTGCAACCAGCGGTAATGCCGGTCGCTGACTTTTTAATCCTTTAGATGCCGTGGTCAAACGTGGATGCGCTAAGACCTGGAAGCACGTGCTCTGGGTCCCCCTAGCGAGGATCCGGGGAGCCAGAGGCATTGTGCAGCAACTTCTGTCCTCCAGAATGAACAAAAGCTGCTGCACATTAGTTCCTATGGAGAGCCTTCTGATGACAGGGCTCCATAGGAACATAGGGGGTAGTTTTCTATCATATATACGCCAGTTTTCTGTTTATATACGCGTATATCTGTCGGGGAATTGCAGCGCCGCAATCTGCAACATTTCCCAGCTCCCGCCAGGTCTAAAAAAGAGGGAAACGTATGGCGTAGAAAATGGTCTAAATTTAAGCCATCATGAAAGCAGGCTTACATTTAGACACTAGATGGCGCCATACTATGTAAGTAAATGAAAACCAGGTGGAGCAATAGTATGTAAGTAAATGAACAGTATGTGGCGCTCTACTAGGTAAGTTGAGGCTGAGGCTTTACATGTCTGTTGGAGATTCCATCACATTTGATGGGATGAACAGAGCTCCATGTAATGCCCTTCTTCTCATCTGTGGTGGAATCGGACAGGCCTCCTTATAAACAATGTGATGTGAAAAATGGGCATTACCATTCGCTTTGGGGTCCAGGAGCTTTAAGAGGGTTGCACAGAATTGGAAAACAAAAATAAAAGTGCCACATAGCGCCACACCTCTCCACAGGTTATATTTGGTATTGCAGCACCATTGAAAAGAATGGGGCTGAGCTGCAATGCCACAAACAACCTGGGGACAGTTATGGCGCTAGTTTTGGAAGAATGCCACGTTTTTCTAATCCTGTACAACCTCTTCGTGCTACGCCTTGCACCTCTGCGGATAATATCCACTCACAGCGCGTTTTGTGTGACTTTTCCCTCATTCAGGTGGACGTTTCCTTCAATTTACATTTTGCAGCTAAAGAGTTTTGCAATGAAAATCCAATAATTTGTGCTGCAATTAACCTCTGGGCCAGGCGACTTTCGGTTGTCGATCTATCGACGGCTTTATTTCAACACGGCTTTGCTTTTGTGGTGCGGATCAGGGAGGATGGGGGATGGGAAGGTCACTCTGATACCTGCCACCCCCTTCTGCCGGGAGAAAATCTATTCTTCCAAACTATAGCCTCAGCGAATTTCACGTCATTCATTGTGATTTTTAATGGAAAAGAAGAATTGCCTTTTTTGGGGGTTTTGGGCGAGAATTTATCAGAATTTTTTAAGCCAATTTTGCTTCAAGACCTCATTGCTGTAAATTGCACAAAATTCATCTCTGATAAATTTGGTGCATCTTTGAACCTCACACTTTCATCTAGAGATGTTTTTCCTAGTTTTTGATTTTCAGTCATAGAAAATTCTGCAACAAACTCTAGGCCCTAAGGAGCCGACCAAGCAAGCCAGAAAGGGTTAATACAACCTCAGGGGAAGTCTGAAGCTTAAACATGGTGGCCGCTCAGAATGAGGGCTGTTTCACGTAGCAGACACCAGGAGGGAATGTCAGGCTCAATAGGAGCTATTAAACAGACTGACATTATTAAAATGTCACAGGAATTTATATACGATATTATTTTTTTTCAGTGTACCCCCGTTTTTGTGCAATTATAACTTTTATTATATGCAAATTAGCCTCTAGGAGCATGGGGGGGCGTTGCAGCTGCTCCTGGAGGCTCCGTTCTCCCACCTTATAGGGCCAGGCCAGCGTTGGTCTCCTCCTGCCAGCCCCGTCTGCCTGGGAAATCTCACGCCTGCGCCATCCCGTTCAGTATTTGGCACAGGCACAGCGAGGAAGCCGGCAAGCGTCCTTCCCTCACTGCGCCTTCACCAAATACTGAACAGGACGACGCAGGCACGAGATTTCCCAGGCAGACGGGGCCGGCAGGAGGAGACCAACGCTGGCCTCTTCCATAGGTATACAGCTTATACTATATCAGTATTATCTACACTGGATACAATTGTAACAGTTGTATTGTAAACATCTGTGAGAGGCATTAGGTCTGTACAGTCTTTGCATGTAAACCACAATGTTTTCAGCCACTGCCAGCAAGACCGGCATAGGTGAGGGGCAACCAGGGCATGTGATTTTCGGACCGGGTGCTAGGGGGTACCAGCCAGCCTTTTTACGGGGTCTTGCCCAGGATATTAAAGAGGATCTGTCACTACAAAATGCAGTGCAATCTGAAAGCACCATACAGGAGGAGCAGAGCAGACTGCATGCACATACGCCAATGCTATCAATCACTGATAACTAGGGATGAGCAACATGGGCAATATGCAAATTAGCGATATTTTGCGAATTTTTGGCCGAATATTTTCGCCATAAATTCGCCAATTCGAAAATCTGTGATCTCCAGTCATTATTTTCTTGATTGTGAAATTCGGCAATCAAAAAATTTGTGATAAAAATTTGCGATAAAAAAAAAATTCACCATACGAAAATTCTCAATCAACACTACTCCTAAAGTCAAAGACATTACAGCCTTCTCATTGGCCCACGAGCAAGAAGTAGTGAGGGATCATGGGTACTGATGAAAAAAAATCTAGAATATTCGCAATTACGGATATATAGCACTTTATTCTAGATATTTGCAAATTCTCGAAGTGCCAATAGTGCTGAGGAGGTAGAAAAAGCAGAGATATAAATGTATAAATTACAAGTTTTATCAAATTTTTCCCACAAAAAAAGTACCAATCTGCTCAGCTCCTCCTGCTCTATAACTTGGTGCTTTGAGATTGCACTGCATTTTGTGGTGACAGGTCCTTTCTAAGATACATGGCCACCCCGAGTAAAAGCCTTGCTATGGCTCTGGGCAGAAGTAGAAGTCACACCTGTGCCTCGATGTTCCAGTTGGGATTCGGCTACACGTCAGTCTTGGTCGCACAACAGCTTTCATTCTCAAGGATCACCATGTAGCGGTGTTATCAAAGAAATGAATGGAGTTGCAGTGTGACTCACACATGTGCCTCAAACTGTTTGGATTTGGGCGATTTTGAAGTCCCACTGTGACCTCATTCACTTCCTATGCTAGCAAGCGCCACTACACTCCGGTCCTTGGAGACGACACTCCGGTCCTTGGTAGCCGTACCCCTATACCTCTGCTATTTAATGTCCTTCTGGCTTCCTGCACATGGGTGCAGTTTTAAGCTACATGCACACGACCGTTGGTGTTTTGCGGTCCGCAAACCACTGATCCGCAAAACACAGAAGCTGCTCCGCGTTCCGTTCCGCAATTTGCGGAACGGAACGCGGCCCATTATAGAAATGGCTATTCTTGTCCGCAAAACGGAACGCGGCCCATTATAGAAATGCCTATTCTTTTCCGCAAAACGGAACGCGGCCCATTATAGAAATGCCTATTCTTGTCCGCAAAACGGAACGCGGCCCATTATAGACATGCCTATTCTTGTCCGCAAAACGGACAAGAATTGGACATGCTCTTTTTTTTTGCGGGGGCACGGAACGGAGCAACGGATGCGGGCAGCACATGCGGTCCCATTGAAGTGAATAGGTCCGCGCCCGAGCCGCAAAATATTAGGCTCGGACACGGACCCCAACAACGGCCGTGTGCATGAGGCCTTACAAGCAGAATTTCCCTGCAGAGTTTTGTGCAGATTTCTCTGCATTTTTACACCAACATCCACGGGTCACTTGCAGATCTTGTACAGATTTTGGTGTAGATCTGCCCCAATCTCACTGCAGAAACAACTGACTTGCTGTGGATTTCAAAATCCGCAGTGCAGGTCAATTTCTACATGGAAAATATACACAAAGTCGACATGAGATTTGTCAAAACTCATTTCCTTTGGTCGTACTTTAAAATGCATTTTTTTTGCATAAAAATTTGAGTGGAAAAACTGGATAATCTGCAATGTGTGAAGGTCACTTTAACGCTCGGCCAGGGGTTGTCACCCAACTTTCCCAGACTCCTGAACGGCAATCTTAAAGAAATAAAGAAACACACCATCACAAGTGAGAGAGTGAGAATGGCAGCCATATTAATGGTCACCCAGCTTTCCCAGGAACAGATACCACAAGGAAACCACTCAAATATGCAGGCTCTTCGAAATCCTTCCGGTCTTCATCTGATTATCTAGAATCTGGCCCAGCAGGTACCGGAATTTTACCAAACTGATGAAACTTGTGTAAATGGTAATTGCGCAGAAGGTGATCTCTGCAGACGGCCATTGACATAATATGAGATCATTTCAGACGCACAGTCGGTGCGGAGAAGGGGTGACATCTCAAGGATTCCGGAGGACGCTCCTTATCCTGCCTGATACAAAGTATGAAAAGCTTCTCCAGAGCGAAAACCAAATAGCCAAGATCACCTTGCACAAATCAATACGGCTACACGGCAGCAGAGAACAAATCGCCTAATAGTCTATAGTAATAAGGCTCCCTCGGATATAAGTCATTCGGCACGGGAGCTGGAGAGACATTTGTATGAGGATGGCAGCGCGCTGAAAAGCTCCACCAATTCTTCTGCACTAATACACTGCTCAACAACCTTTAAGGAAGGGGAAAGAGGCGGAGGAGGGAGAGGGGGGTAATCAGTGCCAGTCCCGGCGAACAGCGCTAAATCAAACATTCAGAGCCCATTATTCTGATATTATGTACACAGCTAAACCAGAAGAAGTGACAGCAGAGCTCCGAGTCACCAACAATCCCATACAGCGGCAAATTGTGGGTAGTTATCAGATCAAAGCAGCAAAATTATGAATTGTGTCCTTTATTATTGGAGGTGATACATTGGTATGACCATATGCCTGCAGCAACCACTAGAGGGAGCTCATGGCATACAGTTTATACCTAAAACACAGAATGCAGTGAGCTCCCTCTAGTGGTGACTGCAGGTAGCCAGAATTATATAATTTACTTCTTTGCCCATGTAGAGGACATGGAGCAATGTATGAGAAAATGGAAATGTGGCCCTGAAAAAGATTTATTAAGGAATTAATTAGTATTGAAAAAGAATAAAACACTAAAATAGAAAACGGGCTCTCAGTGCATGATAATAGATATACAGTATGTAGGTTGCATCGTGACATACTGTACCAGAATGTGTAGGAAACACCCCAAAATGGGGAGCTCTTATAGTTAACTAGACTGCAGTTATTACCTAGCCCCATTCTGGTGGCCCTCTTCAAATCCAGATATCTACGGCAGCAGCATGAAATAATGAACTACAGGAATTACGAGGGGTAAGTAACTGCAAAGTCTAGACTGGGGTCTGCATTGATTTAGGGGTTTCTGCATTTTGTGGTCTGTTATGAGGTCCAGTTCTATCACGCCAGACTCCCCCAACTATGCCATTATGGAGCTTGCTTTGTGCATTGGGGTGCAGTCATGGAACAGAAAAGGGACGTCCCCAAACTGTTCATGCAAAACTTAAGCATACAATTCTCCAAAATGTCTTGTCTGCTGACGCTTTCTTGCCCTATAACTAAGAGGCCAAGGCCTGGTATGCAGCAGCCATGGAAGCCCAGAAGACATTTCAGGAGGTGAGTTGTGGCAGCAGTGATATTTTATTAAAAGACCACACTGGAATTCGAGCTATTCTTTCACCAATGTGTGTAAAGGCGACTACATGGTTGGGCTGGATTTTATCCACCTGTGGTAGTGGTGGACTGCATGGCTAAGGGCTGGATTTTATACACCTGTGGTAGTGGTGGACTCCATGGCTAGGGGCTGGATTTTATACACCTATGGTAGTGGTGGACTGCATGGCTAGGGTCTGGATGTTATACACCTGTGATAGTGGCAGGCTGCATTGCCGGGGATGGATTTTATACAACTATGGTAGTGGTGGACTGCATGGCTAGAGGCTGGATGTTATACACCTGTGGTAGTGGCAGACTGCATGGCCGGGGATGGAATTTTTACACCTATGGTAGTGGTGGACTGAATGGCTAGGGGCTGGATGTTATACACTGTGGTAATGGTAGACTGCATGGCTAGGGGCTGGATGTTATACACTGTGGTAATGGTAGACTGCATGGCTAGAGGCTGGATGTTATACACTGTGGTAATGGTAGAGTGCATGGCTAGGGGTTGGATGTTATAAACCTGTAATAATTGTAGACTGCATGGCTAGGGACTGGATTTTATACATCTGTGGTAATGGTAGACTGCATGGCTAGAGGCTGGATGTTATACACCTGTGGTAATGGTAGACTGCATGGCTAAAGGCTGGATGTTATACACCTGTGGTAATGGTAGACTGCATGGCTAGAGGCTGATGAGGTGTATAGGTTCCTATACTTTTCCCTATACAGTTTATCTATCATACAATTAACTATTGAAGCAAACCCAATGCAACTCTTCACAGCACCACCTTCTGGTCAGTGTAAGAATTACCACACATGTATTAACCTCCGCTTGGCTGCACTTTGTTCCTGACCACACACGTTATCTCTAAGCTTATTATTCTTGTGGTTTTATATCACACATTATGCATTCACATTCTCTGACCACAGAATACAAGACGAGACGCTGATTCCGCTGATTCCTACATAACTGATTCTCACTGTATTAACACCTGAAGCCGTCAGATAATATTATTTGTAGTGGAGGAATGGGTCAATGTTATCATTAGAGATGAGCGAATTGAAGCTGACAAAGTAAAATTTAATCCGAATTTAAGAAATTATTCGATTCGCACCGAGTCCGAATTTTCTCACGCTTCGTGGTAACGAATCGCATTTTTGCCTAAAATGGCTGCTGCACGTGTGAGGACATGGAGCAAGGAACTCTGGGAATGCAGAATCACCCATAATGCCATGCATGCTGCCAATCAGCAGCCAGCCCTGTGATGTCACAGCCCTATAAAGAGCCTCAGCAATCTTGGATTCTGCCATTTACCGGCGTACTTAGTGCAGGGAGAGACATCAGCAGGCGCTAGGGACAGTGAAAAGGAGGAGTAGGAAAAGGATAGGCTAACATCGACCTGTAAGGCTGAGTTCATACAGTACTTGAGTTATTTGGTCAGTTTTGGCCCTGTGACTGCCCAAATTAATGAAGTGTGCAGTGATTCTAAGAGTGACGCCTGTCATCTGCATGTCATACAGACTCACAGTATTATTTCACTACCACAGCAGACTCCCTATGTGTGTTACTGCAAGACAGAGTGTTCTACACCGCTATAAAGGCTCTCTGCCGCCAGGAAATAAATTAAATTTTTTAAATGAGTAGCCATTGAAAGTAAGCAGGGGTGGGGCCTAGAGAAAGCAGGGGCGGCCTACTTGTCTGGAAGATAAGCCATAGCTGATATCCTCATCATCACAATTTTTTTAGATTGTAGCTTTTGGTGTGTTAGTAAATCCTAATGAGTAGGCAATAGACAGTGGATAGACCTGGTAATCAATGCCTTTTGGAGTCTTCATTATAAACTCATTACAAAAATAGAAAATATTTTCAGAAATAAGTTGCCTTTCCAATAGAAGGATCCTGTCCTGGAAAACTCTTTATTAGTGGAGTTTATTGTTACATTGTCTCTATTTTGTTTCTAAATCATGGGAATTATTAATTACCTGAACGTCTTTCACCTTTTCAGAATAAGAGACCTTATTTTATTATAATTGGCTGTTGCGGGGATTGGCTGCTCTGTTACAGACTGCAGAACATGAGCTCTCGGAGCAAAGGTTTTTTCCTTCCAAAAACATTCATGTAAACAATGTTGTATATCAAAATAGCACAACACTGGAAAAGTATTAAAGTATTAAGATTAAAACGTATATGTAAAACTTCAGATACCACTATACTATTATATAAATTACAAGATGTGAATTCCTGAGTTACATCCTGTATTATACTCCAGAGCTGCACTCACGATACTTCTGGTGCAGTCACTGTGCACATACATTACATTACTTATCCTGTACTGATCCTGAGTTACATCCTGTATTATACTCCAGAGCTGCACTCACTATTCTGCTGGTGGAGTCACTGTGTACATACATTACTTATCCTGTACTGATCCTGAGTTACATCCTGTATTATACTCCAGAGCTGCACTCACTATTCTGCTGGTGGAGTCACTGTGTACATACATTACTTATCCTGTACTGATCCTGAGTTACATCCTGTATTATACTCCAGAGCTGCACTCACTATTCTGCTGGTGGAGTCACTGTGTACATACATTACTTATCCTGTACTGATCCTGAGTTACATCCTGTATTATACTCCAGAGCTGCACTCACTATTCTGCTGGTGCAGTCACTGTGTACATACATTACTTATCCTGTACTGATCCTGAGTTACATCCTGTGTTATACTGCAGAGCTGCACTCACTATTCTGCTGGTGGAGTCACTGTGTACATACATTACTTATCCTGTACTGATCCTGAGTTACATCCTGTATTATACTCCAGAGCTGCACTCACTATTCTGCTGGTGCAATCACTGTGTACATACATTACATTACTTATCCTGTACTGATCCTGAGTTACATCCTGCATTATACTCCAGAGCTGCACTCACTATTCTGCTGGTGCAGTCACTGTGTACATACATTACTTATCCTGTACTGATCCTGAGTTACATCCTGTATTATACTCCAGAGCTGCACTCACTATTCTGCTGGTGCAGTCACTGTGTACATACATTACTTATCCTGTACTGATCCTGAGTTACATCCTGTATTATACTCCAGAGCTGCACTTACTATTCTGCTGGTGCAATCACTGTGTACATACATTACATTACTTATCCTGTACTGATCCTGAGTTACATCCTGCATTATACTCCAGAGCTGCACTCACTATTCTGCTGGTACAGTCACTGTGTACATACCTTACATTACTTATCCTCTACTGATCCTGAGTTACATCCTGTATTAAACTCCAGAGCTGCACTTACTGTTCTGCTGGTGTAGTCACTGTGTACATACATTACATTACTTATCCTGTACTGATCCTGAGTTACATCCTGTATTATACTCCAGAGCTGCACTCACTATTCTGCTGGTGCAGTTACTGTGTACATTACATTACTTATCCTGTACTGATCCTGAGTTACATCCTGTATTATACTCCAGAGCTGCACTCACTATTCTGCTGGTGCAGTTACTGTGTTCATACATTACATTACTTATCCTGTACTGATCCTGAGTTACCTCCTGTATTATACTCCAGAGCTGCACTCACTATTCATACATTTCTTTGTACTGATCTGAGTTTCCACTTCTCTTTCCACTCTGTCCCCTAATAATTCCAGAAATCTGCTGCTTTAAGTTAATAATTGAATTACTGACTTTTCTAGCTGAAGGATGGATTAAAAGAATTATCTGGTGTCAGATCACAACTCAATGAGCAATTAATAAAATCTACATTTTGGGAAGAACTGTTGACTCATAAAACATGATGAGGGTATTGTTTATCGATCTCCAGCTATCGGGGCTGTCGTGGGAAGGCTGAGAGTTGTAGTCCCCCAACAGATAGATAAATGTCGACAACCATTGCTTGAGGACATTGCTGTAAATATGGTGTTCTCGTCAAGAGCTTCCAAGCTTGTAAAAAAAAACATATAAATAACTAAAATGACAATAGTTTTCCTATAAAATAATCAATTTCCATCAGAGAGAAATATATCTGACGCTCGGCACGAAGGATGAAAAGCCACAACAAAGGCTGAAATGATAGAAAAGCCTATTGATGAAGCAGGCGGATAATTTCCTGTTCCTCTCCCTGGTATCCAGCAGCCACTTGTAACTGCATTAACCTGATCAATTCTAAGCAAATATCCAGACATGTTCACTGCCGCCAACGAGGCGCGCGCCATTCATGGGGAACGCCACAAAAACCTGCAGTAATAAAACACATCGATTCCAGAGTCCGGATTTTATCTTATTTCATGTTATCTCTTCTAATAAAATGTATTATAAACGCGGATCAGCCATAACAATAAAAGCACCTGCATCATATTGTGTAGCTTCCTCTATGACGGCCAGGGACTCCTCAAGACCTCTAAGGGGTCCTATGTCAGATCCCCTAAATTGTCGTTGCGGCCTCAGTGGATCCCACAGATGACAATTAGATTGAGTTCTGGGAATTTGGAAATCTCATCACCTTCATCTCTTTGTCATGTTCCTCATTCCTGGACAGGTTTTGCGGTGTGGCCGGGGGGCTGCCATTAGGGGGCACCGCTGTCATAAATAAGGGTAAGTGTTTAGGTAGGTGGACATGAGTGGAGGTATTTCTAGACATAAAATAATAGGTTTCATCAAAATATAAATTTATAGGGTTCATTTATAGGACTATTATCTTAGTTATGGTAAGGGAGAATTTACACGACGCGCCGTGTTTTGCGGTCACATATTGCGGATCCGCAAAACACGGATGCTACCCATTTGCAGATCGGAACGGGCGGCTCATTATATAAATGCCTAAAGAATAGGACAAGGGCTATATTTTTTGTGGGCTGCGGAATGGGAAAACGGATGCAGACAGCATCTTTTGTGGCTCCGTTGAAATAAATGGGTCAGCACTCGTTCCGCAAAATGGCAAGAACAGATGCGGATTCGTACATACGGTCGTGTGAATGAGCCCTTAGGGTCCTTTCACACTTGCGTTCTGAGGATCCGGCAGGCACTTCCGTCCCGCCGGATCCGTCAGAACGCAAGTCGCCTGAAGCAATAGAAGACTGATCAGGATCCTGATCAGTCTTCGAAATGCTTTCAGGTTACTATGGCAGCCAGGACGCTATTAAAGTCCTGGTTGCCATAGTAGTAGTGGGGAGCAGGGGAGCGGTATACTTACAGTCCGTGCGGCTCCCGGGGCGCTCCAGGATGACGTCAGAGCGCCCCATGCCCATGGATCACGTGATCCATGCGATCACGTGATCCATGTGTGTAGGGCGCCCTGACGTCACTCTGGAGCGCCCCGGGAGCCGCACGGATGGTAAGTATACTGCTCCCCCGCTCCCCACTACATTTTACCATGGCAACCAGGACTTTAGCGTCCTGGCTGCCATGGTAACAATTGAGAAAAAGCTAAACGTCGGATCCGGCGATGCGCCGAAACAATGTTTAGCTTAAGGCCGGATCCGGATTAATGCTTTTCAATGGGCATTAATTCCGGATCCGGCCTTGCGCCAAGCGTTCCGGATTTTTGGACAGAACAAAAAGCGCAGCATGCTGCGGTATTTGCTACGTCCAAACAACGTTCCGGTCCTGAACTGAAGACGTCCTGATGCATCCTGAACGGATTTCTCTCCATTCAGAACGCATGGGGATGATCCTGATCAGGATTTTTCCGGCATAGAGCGCCGAGGACGGAACTCTATGCCGGAAAACAAAAACGCCAGTGTGAAAGGGCCCTTAGGGTGAAGACATACCCTAACTGAGGCTTGATGACGATTTCAGCTTTAGTCCAAGGCCTTCTGTACAGTTCTGTGTTATACCTTAGATCCCCACAATGTCCGTTCCTCTGGTTCAGGTTCACACTTTGTCCGTAGAATTAAATAATGTGTAAAAATGAATTGATTTTACAGTAAAGCGCCTTCAGGTTTTAGGGTTTCCAGCCTGTAGCATATGCAATATATTTCAATATATTATTTGAGATATAATTTAATTCTCTAAAACAGAATATAAATTATACTTACATTGTATCAATTATAACTCATCAAACAGTAATTACGTGTTATAATTAACAATCAGTTGCAGTAATATTACATTTTGTTTTGATATCTGAGTATTAGTCCAAGTAAAACTCATTGTAGAGATTAGATTTACGGATGGTTTGTGATCCTTTCTGGGAATTTATATTTTCTTTATGTTTTTTGTTTTATTATTATCAGTAATTAAAGTGGTATCATGCTGCTGTTAGAATAATCATTATAATAACTTCCGTTTCTTATCATTATGTTATTTTCTATATGTTGTGCTATGAAAGAAGAGTTAAACAATATAACTATGAAATAAAAGAAAGGTGCAAATTTTGAACAGGTGCAACATGCGCCGAACCTTTCGACTTTCTGGTGGCGGTTTTCTGGTGCCACACACTGCTTACTGTGGGCCACTGCATCAGTGAACTGACTGCTCACGCCTGGGCCCCACAGTGACGCGAGCAGAGTCCGTGATGTAGGGGCACTGGGCCGGCTTAGAGTGAAACATGGGAGGAGAGATAATGGTAGTATCCGGAGGGCACGGGCACGTGCATGTGGAGAGGAATGCCCTTGGGCACTTGCAACTCATTTAGGGCTCATGCACACAAACGTATTTTCTTTCCTGCAAAATAAGGAATGCATACTGATGTCATCTGTATTTTTGGTGGATCCGTTTTTTGCGGACCGCAAAATATGTACAGTCATGGGCATGAGCCCCCACAACATCTTCAAACTTTGTTTATTCAACACCAAATACACAGAAATGAGAACCAAAGGTGCGACCTGGTGACTGTTCATCTCCCCTACAGGGCAGTGATAAAGGGGTTGTCCAAGTTATATTTATTGATGACCTATCCGCAGGATAGGTCATCAATATCAGATTGGTGGGTGCCGATCAGCTGTTTGAAGAGAAGGCGCATGCCGTGCCAGCGCTGCCTCCTCTTTATTGTCTACCTGCTCGCCGTCACATCTGCAGCAGTGATCAGGTGTAATTACACCCAAGTTGTTGATCTGATATTGATGACCTATCCTGAGGATAGGTCATCAATAAATATAACTTTGATAACCCCTGAAGTAGGAGACAGACTCGCCTTAATATCCACCTGTGTTCACTTTCTATGTGAAAATATCTTCTAGCAATGAATTGACCCAGTTATGTGTCTCCTGTATCGGCCTGGTTTGAGCTGGCGGCCTCCAACGAGGTGTCTCCACGTGTCGCTGATCTCCGGAAGGGATGGTAAGGTGTGGTGCACCCCAATGGGAAATATGTCCAGAGAGTCAGGGTCTGCAGTAACCAGGGGGCTTCTTTACTGGAGGAATTTAGGTACAAAACAACTCAGGCGAGATTTTACATAGCAGCAATTGGGGCAAATGTCCACATATGTCCAGACTGTAAAGTATCCTTGCTCCAGGGCACTACACTCCCGGTCACTGACTATGCTAATTTTACCTGAGACATCAGGATTTCTGTAATCCATAAATTATTCCCATTATTATTTAATACACAGGCCAGGGTTCTATAATCTACGAAGAGTGCACAGAATTACTTCATACACAGGGCAGGGCTCTATAATGGATCTAGTGTGCACTGTACTGATTCATATACAGGACAGGGCTCTATAACGGATCTAGTGTGCACTGTACTGCTTCATACAGGACAGGGCTCTATAATGGATCTAGTGTACACTGTACTGCTTCATACACAGGACAGGGCTCTATAATGGATCTAGTGTGCACTATACTGATTCATTTACAGGACAGGGCTCTATAACGGATCTAGTGTGCACTGTACTGCTTCATACACAGGGCAGGGCTCTATAATGGATCTAGTGTGCACTGTACTGCTCCATACACAGGACAGGGCTCTATAATGGATCTCGTGTGCACTGTACTGCTTCATACACAGGACAGGGCTCTATAATGGATCTAGCGTGCACTGTACTGCTTCATATACAGGCCAGGGCTCTATAATGGATCTATTGTGCACTGTACTGCTTCATATACAGGACAGGGCTCTATAACTGATCTAGTGTGCACTGTACTGCTTCATACGCAGCACAGGGCTCTATAATGGATCTAGTTTGCACTGTACTGCTTCATACACAAGCCAGGGCTCTATAATGGATCTAGTGTGCACTGTACTGCTTCATACAGAGGACAGGGCTCTATAATGGATCTAGTGTGCACTGTACTGCTTCATATACAGGACAGGGCTCTATAACGGATCTAGTGTGCACTGTACTGCTTCATACGCAGCACAGGGCTCTATAACGGATCTAGTGTGCACTGTACTGCTTCATACACAGGACAGGGCTCTATAATGGATCTAGTGTGTACTGTACTGCTTCATATACAGGACAGGGCTCTATAACGGATCTAGTGCGCACTGTACTGCTTCATACACAGGACAGGGCTCCATAATGGATCTAGTGTGTACTGTACTGCTTCATATACAGGACAGGGCTCTATAACGGATCTAGTGCGCACTGTACTGCTTCATACACAGGACAGGGCTCTATAATGGATCTAGTGTGCACTGTACTGCTTCATATACAGGACAGGGCTCTATAACGGATCTAGTGTGCACTGTACTGCTTCATACGCAGCACAGGGCTCTATAACGGATCTAGTGTGCACTGTACTGCTTCATACACAGGACAGGGCTCTATAATGGATCTAGTGTGCACTGTACTGCTTCATACACAGGACAGGGCTCCATAATGGATCTAGTGTGTACTGTACTGCTTCATATACAGGACAGGGCTCTATAACGGATCTAGTGCGCACTGTACTGCTTCATACACAGGACAGGGCTCTATAATGGATCTAGTGTGCACTGTACTGCTTCATACACAGGACAGGGCTCTATAACGGATCTATTGTGCACTGTACTGCTTCATACACAGGACAGGGCTCTATAATGGATCTAGTGTGCACTGTACTGCTTCATACACAGGACAGTGCTTCCCTAATCTATGTGATGCAGTTCTGTGCTTTGTGTTGCACCTAGTATTTTGCAGGTCCTGTGCTGGATTAGCTGCTATATGATGTACACAGAGTCTGGGGTAACAGGAGGCACAGTCCTAGCTGCTGGACAGTTCTTCTCTGATCCCCTATAGTGGAGCCTGAAGTGATATATACAGTACAGCCTAATATGCAGAACATGCGCTTCCGTAACATCTGACGTCTCTGCTGGGGTCATATGCACAGTCTTGCTTGTACTTCTGGTGTTCTCACACCTTCTAGTTTATATGTAATACAAGGGTCAGACATGACCTGATATGAGAGCGCTCATACAGGGGGCTTTTCCTATTCACCTTTATCGGCACTTTGTAATGCCAGTACCAGTGTTTACTGTCACATTCACCCAGGAGGCTCCCGTCCCATAGTCAGTATCATAAACTGTGTCTTCTGACATCCCCTCCGATCCACCGATAGATCTGTGGACTGAAATCCAGATATTGAAATGTTTAAATAGCTAAAAAAAGTACATTAAGTGGTTCTCTAATTTTGCTGTAGTGATGACCTATCCTCAGGATAGGTCAACAATATCAGATCAGCGGGCGTCCAACTCCTGACACCCCCGCTGATCAGCTGTTTGAAGAGAACGCATCGCTCGTACAAGCACTGTGTTCTCTTGTCTTTTTTACCTTCTCCTGTAATTACGGCTCCTACAACCCCATTCACTTCGATAGGAAACGCTCTGTAGTATTCACTTAAAGCCGGAGACATCCCAATGAAGTGAATGGGGACGGAGGAGCTGCAGTTACACTGTCGATGGAGAGCAGGTAAATAGAGAACACAGCGCTCGTACGAAAGTTGCATTCTCTTCAAACAACTGATCGTCGAGGGTGCTGGTGTCAGATCCCGCCAATGTGATATTGATGACCAATCCTGAGGATAATGAAAAGCAAACAAATCTAGATAAAAGCAGCACACAACGGTCTCACCGGGCCACCGGAATGCATCAGCTATGCAAAAACCGCAGATCCCATGCGGTCACACTGAATCGTAGAAGTGAAAGGATCACAGCAGCATGTACGGTAATCTTCTTTATTACGAGTACTTCACAGCATGTATACAAATAAAGTGCAACGTTTCGGCAGCCTTTGTCAAGCATAAATACAAGTGAACAAACTGACATATAAATAGTATAACCCCCACCCTCCTCTTACGACAACTTTCTAATCCCCAGCCACAAGGTAACACCCATTAGCCACTGAGCCAATCATATCATCTACCACTTCCAATCCTTATTTTGCATATTATTTGCACACATCGGATCGTTTGACCGCGCGGTAATTGTCGTGAGACCCATTGTAGTTTGTGGACACGCGCGCGGTTTCGCGGGATTATCGCACACTGTTGCTGTGGCGATACAATAGCGATTAGACACACGGCCATGCGCAATGGTATTATTATACGGACGCGATCGCGATGCAGCAATGGGGAGTTCGGGAGAGTTTGTAACACAGGTGATAGTGCTCTAATATGCAAAATAAGGATTGGAAGTGGTAGATGATATGATTGGCTCAGTGGCTAATGGGTGTTACCTTGTGGCTGGGGATTGGAGAGGTGTCGTAAGAGGAGGGTGGGGGTTATACTATTTATATGTCAGTTTGTTCACTTGTATTTATGCTTGACAAAGGCTGGTTACAGCCGAAACGTTGCACTTTATTTGTATACATACTGTGAAGTACTCGTTTTTATAGGGGCACTATCTGTACAGTACTAGACTTTCAGGGGGACTGTTACTGCAGTATAGTATCGGGGAGTACAGCGGGCACAGTATGGGGGGGACAGGATGAGGTGTTCAGAAGGTGGGAGGATGCAAAAGTAGTAAACTAAGATGTCTGTTTGTCAAACTCTGCAAAGACAAGACGAAGCTGAAAGAAATCATCATAGCGGTCTGGACTGAATGGAGAAGATGAGGAAAGAGAAGGTTTACATCAGAGGAGACATCACCGGATGTAAGAGGTATGGGGCGCTGTATTACTCTGTATGTTTTGTAGCGCTGTATGTAATGTTTTCCAAGTATGTCTCTAACAGTAGGGCTGGAAGGAAGGGGTTAGGTTGAGAATTTGGCATTGGGAAGGGGGCGGCACTGTTTTAATTTTTGCCTCAGGCAGCAGAAAAGCTAGGTGCACCCCTGCCTGTGGCCACAAAGCAGTGAGAGAAGCTGAACTCTTGCACCAGGGCTCATAAGCCTTTAGCTACACCCCTGGACAGTTGTATATTACCACTATTCATATCCAATGTAACCAATAATACCGCCATACAGTGACCAATATTAGATGCTCTGCAGAGTAAATATGTAGCAATTGCAATGGTGCGTATTGTTCTAATGCTAGACTAGCGCAGTACATTAATAGCATAGAATCTGTAGTGTTGACAGTTGCGACAATAGGAATTGATGGATAACTTAAAAAGTTTTTCCGGGTTTCCTATTTGCTATATTGCTGACTTATCCTCGGGATAGTAGAAGTGAAAGGACCACAGCAGCATCTCCGGTAATCTTCTTTATTGGCTGCGCCTAGCAAATAGTGTTCCAGAGATTAATAGTATCAACATAAAGTCCCCCAAAAATAATTGTGATAAGCTTATACTGTGCCAGGGTGCCCTGCTCGACCCCCCCACCCACCCTCACACACAGTAGTAGTAATAGTAATAGTGCTCCCCAAGGTCCCACCAATAGAAATAACTATCTGCAAGAGTGCATGGTGTTAACAGTGCCCCCAATAGTAGTAATTATGCCCCCATCGTACCCATACTAATCATGTTCCCCATTGTCTCCCAGGAGTAATATTTCACCTTTTAATGTGAGCCGGTACAAAAATACCTTCTTATAATGTGCACCAGTACAAAAAATACCCTCTTATAATGTGCACTAGTACAAAAAATACCCTTTATAATGTGCACCAGTACAAAAAATACCCTTTATAATTTGCGCCAGTAGAAAAAATACCCTTTATAATGTGCGCCAGTACAAAAAAAAACCTTTATAGTGTGCGCCAGTACAAAAAATACCCTTTATAATGTGCGCCAGTACAAAAAATACCCTTTATAATGTGCACCAGTACAAAAAATACCCTTTATAGTGTGCACCAGTACAAAAAATACCCTTTATAATGTTCACCAGTACAAAAAATACCCTTTATAATGTGCGCCAGTACAAAAAATACCCTTTATATTGTGCAGCAGTACAAAAAATACCCTTTATAGTGTGCGCCAGTACAAAAAATACCCTTTATAATGTGCACCAGTACAAAAAATACCCTTCATAATGTGCACAGTGGAAAAAATACCCTTTATAATGTGCACCAGTGGAAAAAATACCCTTTATAATGTGCACCAGTACAAAAAATACCCTTTATAGTGTGCGCCAGTACAAAAAAATACCCTTTATAGTGTGCGCCAGTACAAAAAATACCCTTTATAATGTGCACCAGTACAAAAAATACCCTTTATAGTGTGCGCCAGTACAAAAAATACCCTTTATAATGTGCGCCAGTAGAAAAAATACCCTTTATAATGTGCGCCAGTAGAAAAAATACCCTTTATAGTGTGCGCCAGTACAAAAAATACCCTTTTTAATGTGCGCCAGTAGAAAAAATACCCTTTATATTGTGCAGCAGTACAAAAAATACCCTTTATAGTGTGCGCCAGTACAAAAAATACCCTTTATAATGTGCACCAGTACAAAAAATACCCTTTATTATGTGCACCAGTGGAAAAAATACCTTTTATAATGTGCACCAGTACAAAAAATACCCCCTTACAGACATCAGACATCATCTAGTACATGAAAATCTATTTCTAATAAAGTTAGAACCAGCCCTGTACCTCACATGGATCCAGATATCCCCATTCATTGCTTCAATTCTTCTGCTGGATTCTCTTCCAGCTGGCAGCTCAGGGGTGCGGTCCTGCCTGCTGCAGCTCTCTTCTTATCACAGCTCAGGAAGCGTGTCCTTTTTGCTACAGCTTTCTCCCTATCACAGCTCAGGACAGTAGACATAACCTTTCTGCAGGAGCCCTTTCCTAGAAGACATGGCTGGTGACAGTTGAAGATTTAAACTGAGCATGTGCGACCACCTCAGTGAGGTAGACGGGCAAATGAAGAAAAGAACAGACAGCAGATGGCGCTATACGTATTATTGAATAGCGCATTAACTGTACTATATTTTTAATTTCTTGCATTCAGATCCAGGTGCTGATTTGAAAAATGCTGAATATTTTTTGTAGCACAACCTCAAGGTCAGAAAGTGCTTAGTTAAAGGAGGCTACAGAATAACCCTAAGGCCTCTTGCACACGGGCGTCATGTTTGACGCCCGGATAAGAGGCGGGTGCGTTGCGGGATTTGCCACGATTTTTCCACGCGTGTGCTAACGTTTGTAGTGCGTTTAGCACGCGCGTGAAAAAATCCGCATGCTTGGTACCCAGACCCGAAGTCAGACTTCATCACTGAAGTCTGGTTTCGGGATGAGTATTCTGTATGTGTAATTATTTTCCTTTATAACATAGTTATAAGGGAAAATATTCGCATTCTAATTACAGAATGCAATGTTCCCCGGGCTATAGAGGGTTAAAAATAATAAAGAGTTAACTTACCTTCTCCCATTGTACACGCAGAGCCCCAGAACGTCTTCTTTCTTGATGATTGCTTGCTTGAGGACCTGTGGTGACGTCACAGGGTCACAGGGTCACATGGTCCAATCATAGAAGCATTTGAGTGGACCATGTGACCCATGTGATCCTGTGACATCACGGCAGGTCCTTCATCCAACAGATGTTGGATGAAGGACCTTTGGTGACGTCACAGGATCACATGGGTCCCATGGTCCACTCAAATGCTTCTATGATTAGACCATGTGACCCTGTGACGTCACCACAGGTCCTCAAGCAAGCAATCATCAGAGAGAAGACATTCTGAGGTTCTGCTGTACAATGGGAGAAGGTAAGTTAACTCTTTATTATTTTAACCCTCTATAGCCCGAGGTATTGCATTCTGTAATTAGAATGCGATGATTTTCCTTATAACTATGTTATAAAGGAAAATAATAACGATCGAGTCCCCATCCCGATCGTATCCTAGCAACCATGCGGGAAAATCGCAACGCATCCGCACATGATTGCGGATGCTTCCGATTTTCCCGCATCCCCATTCACTTCTATGGGGCCTGCGTTGCGGGAAAATCGCAGAATATAGAACATGCTGCGATTTTCACGCAACGCAAAAGTGATGCGTGCAAATCACCGCTCATGTGCACAGCCCCATAGAAATGAATGGGTCGGATTCAGTGCGGGTGCAATGCGTCCTCCTCACGCATTGCACCCACGCGAGAAACTCGCCCGTGTGAAAGGGGCCTAACAGTCAAGAATTGGTCGGCCGCATCACCATTACAATAGCAGTGGATGCGTTTACCCAGTATAATCTGAAGCAGACATGGAAAAAGTTAAGTGAGCAGTGATTTGCCTTAGTCAACGATTTCTAAAAATGTCCTTCAATTTGATTACTTTGTAACTGATATTATTTAGTTTTCTTGAAAAACTTGTCATATGGTTATTGGCCATAAAAATGAAGCAATTTGTTGGTAAATATCTCTCACGTTCTCAGAGTCTTCTCCTCTGTCACTAGCTACAAAATAAGCATTTACTACAAGAATAATCACCGTCCCAACCATTTCTTAAGCTCCCTGCACCTACCCCCAAAAATGTACGGTTTAAGCAAGATTTATGACAAGAAGGTCTCTGCGGACCGTGGAGTCGCTGACTCAAACTGCCGGTGCGAGCCCTCAATGTAATTTCCATCACCGACCATATGGACAGAATCAAATTAATGTTATGAAGTTTAATGATATTTCTGAGGCCCAAAGATTTCCCTCCGTCCTGATACAACATGGAGAGGAAATAACCATCGAATCCGAGGACTTCTCTCAGTGTGACCAGCAGAAAAGAACAGACAGCAGATGGCGCTATACGTATTATTGAATAGCGCATTAACTGTACTATATTTTTAATTTCTTGCATTCAGATCCAGGTGCTGATTTGAAAAATGCTGAATATTTTTTGTAGCACAACCTCAAGGTCAGAAAGTGCTTAGTTAAAGGAGGCTACAGAATAACCCTAAGGCCTCTTGCACACGGGCGTCATGTTTGACGCCCGGATAAGAGGCGGGTGCGTTGCGGGATTTGCCACGATTTTTCCACGCGTGTGCTAACGTTTGTAGTGCGTTTAGCACGCGCGTGAAAAAATCCGCATGCTTGGTACCCAGACCCGAAGTCAGACTTCATCACTGAAGTCTGGTTTCGGGATGAGTATTCTGTATGTGTAATTATTTTCCTTTATAACATAGTTATAAGGGAAAATATTCACATTCTAATTACAGAATGCAATGTTCCCGGGCTATAGAGGGTTAAAAATAATAAAGAGTTAACTTACCTTCTCCCATTGTACACGCAGAGCCCCAGAACGTCTTCTTTCTTGATGATTGCTTGCTTGAGGACCTGTGGTGACGTCACAGGGTCACAGGGTCACATGGTCCAATCATAGAAGCATTTGAGTGGACCATGTGACCCATGTGATCCTGTGACATCACGGCAGGTCCTTCATCCAACAGATGTTGGATGAAGGACCTTTGGTGACGTCACAGGATCACATGGGTCCCATGGTCCACTCAAATGCTTCTATGATTAGACCATGTGACCCTGTGACGTCACCACAGGTCCTCAAGCAAGCAATCATCAAGAGAGAAGACATTCTGGGGTTCTGCGCGTACAATGGGAGAAGGTAAGTTAACTCTTTATTATTTTTAACCCTCTATAGCCCGGGGAACATTGCATTCTGTAATTAGAATGCGATTATTTTCCCTTATAACTATGTTATAAAGGAAAATAATAACGATCGGGTCCCCATCCCGATCGTATCCTAGCAACCATGCGGGAAAATCGCAACGCATCCGCACATGATTGCGGATGCTTCCGATTTTCCCGCATCCCCATTCACTTCTATGGGGCCTGCGTTGCGGGAAAATCGCAGAATATAGAACATGCTGCGATTTTCACGCAACGCAAAAGTGATGCGTGCAAATCACCGCTCATGTGCACAGCCCCATAGAAATGAATGGGTCCGGATTCAGTGCGGGTGCAATGCGTCCTCCTCACGCATTGCACCCACGCGGAAAACTCGCCCGTGTGAAAGGGGCCTAACAGTCAAAAAATTGGTCGGCCGCATCACCATTACAATAGCAGTGGATGCGTTTACCCAGTATAATCTGAAGCAGACATGGAAAAAGTTAAGTGAGCAGTGATTTGCCTTAGTCAACGATTTCTAAAAATGTCCTTCAATTTGATTACTTTGTAACTGATATTATTTAGTTTTCTTGAAAAACTTGTCATATGGTTATTGGCCATAAAAATGAAGCAATTTGTTGGTAAATATCTCTCACAAGTCTTCTCCTCTGTCACTAGCTACAAAATAAGCATTTACTACAAGAATAATCACCGTCCCAACCATTTCTTAAGCTCCCTGCACCTACCCCCAAAAATGTACGGTTTAAGCAAGATTTATGACAAGAAGGTCTCTGCGGACCGTGGAGTCGCTGACTCAAACTGCCGGTGCGAGCCCTCAATGTAATTTCCATCACCGACCATATGGACAGAATCAAATTAATGTTATGAAGTTTAATGATATTTCTGAGGCCCAAAGATTTCCCTCCGTCCTGATACAACATGGAGAGGAAATAACCATCGAATCCGAGGACTTCTCTCAGTGTGACCAGCAGAAAAGTGCAGGATCCGAATGTCATACATGGCGAATATCTCACACTGATTATATATATATATCAGCTGTACATACATATTTATATACAGGAGATACCCAGGTTATACCAGCATGCTCCATATCACTATAGACAAGAAGATGTATAACTTATACCAGCTGATCTTATGTTATTATAGTTGTATATATAGAAGTAATTCACTAGCAGAATAGTCCTTATCCTGTACTGACCGTGTCTTATTCTCCAGAGCTGCACTCACTATTCTGCTGGCGGAGATACTGTGTACATACATTATATTACTTATCCTGTACTGATCCTGAGTTACATCCTGTATTATACTCCAGAGCTGCACTCACTATTCTGCTGGTGCAGTCACTGTGTACATACATTACTTATCCTGTACTGATCCTGAGTTACATCCTGTATTATACTCCAGAGCTGCACTCACTATTCTGCTGGTGCAGTCACTGTGTACATACATTACTTATCCTGTACTGATCCTGAGTTACATCCTGTATTATACTCCAGAGCTGCACTCACTATTCTGCTGGTGCAGTCACTGTGTACATACATTACTTATCCTGTACTGATCCTGAGTTACATCCTGTATTATACTCCAGAGCTGCACTCACTATTCTGCTGGTGGAGTCACTGTGTACATACATTACTTATCCTCTACTGATCCTGAGTTACATCCTGTATTATAATCCAGAGCTGCACTCACTATTCTGCTGGTGCAGTCACTGTGTACATACATTACTTATCCTGTACTGATCCTGAGTTACATCCTGTATTATACTCCAGAGCTGCACTCACTATTCTGCTGGTGCAGTCACTGTGTACATACATTACATTACTTATCCTGTACTGATCCTGAGTTACATCCTGTATTATACCCCAGAGCTGCACTCACTATTCTGCTGGTGGAGTCACTGTGTACATACATTACTTATCCTGTACTGATCCAGAGTTACAACCTGTATTATACTCCAGAGCTGCACTCACTATTCTGCTGGTGCAGTCACTTTGTACATACATTACATTACCTATCCTGTACTAATCCTGAGTCACATCCTGCATTATACTCCAGAGCTGCACTCACTATTCTGCTGGTGGAGTCACTCTGTACATACATTACATTACTTATCCTGTACTGATCCTGAGTTACATCCTGTATTATACTCCAGAGCTGCACTCGCTATTCTGCTGGAGGAATCACTGTGTACATACATTACTTATCCTGTACTGATCCTGAGTTACATCCTGTATTATACTCCAGAGCTGCACTCACTATTCTGCTGGTGGAGTCACTCTGTACATACATTACATTACTTATCCTGTACTGATCCTGAGTTACATCCTGTATTATACTCCAGGGCTGCACTCGCTATTCTGCTGGAGGAGTCACTGTGTACATACATTACATTGCTTATCCTGTACTGATCCTGAGTTATATCCTGTATTATACTCCAGAGCTGCACTCACTATTCTGCTGGTGCAGTCACTGTGTACATACATTACTTATCCTGTACTGATCCTGAGTTACATCCTGTATTATACTCCAGAGCTGCACTCACTATTCTGCTGGTGGAGTCACTGTGTACATACATTACTTATCCTGTACTGATCCCGAGTTACATTTTGTATTATACTCCAGAGCAGCACTCACTATTCTGCTGGTGCAGTCACTGTGTACATACATTACTTATCCTGTACTGATCCCGAGTTACATCCTGTATTATACTCCAGAGCAGCACTCACTATTCTGCTGGTGCAGTCACTGTGTACATACATTACTTATCCTGTACTGATCCTGACTTACATCCTGTATTATACTCCAGAGCTGCACTCACTATTCTGCTGGTGCAGTCACTGTGTACATACATTACTTATCCTGTACTGATCCTGACTTACATCCTGTATTATACTCCAGAGCTGCACTCACTATTCTGAAAGTTCTTATAGGAATGTTACATTACATTTATTTATTTGATCAACTTGATTTCCTTTTTTATTTCATCGCTATTATCCATGTTCGGTGTAAATTTTTATGAATAACTTCTCATTTTCTGTCACATGAACACTAATATTGTCTTTATCTTTCTGGGAATTCAACATAAAATGCTGATCCCTTTTACGAGGAGGATCGGAGATTACTTCACAATCGCCTGTGTTTTTCTTTCTGTTTAATGAGGCAATTACGTATCAATTATCCTCACAGCTCTGTTTAAGAATGACTTCTTCTCCGCCGCTCAGACCGCTGCAATTAACTTTATTATCTCACTTCTCTGAATTGATTCACTTAACGGACAAAAGCCAATCAGAACTGACCAAGAAATTCTCTCTAACAGGAATCAGGACGGAGACATCACTCAATTATTTCTACTGTTTGTAAAAAATAAATATATGTCACACTGTGGAGTCTCTTCTGTAACAGCAGTAATACTCCGGATTCTATACTGTAAGAGCAGTCACACTGTGGAGTCTCTTCTGTAACAGCAGTAATACTCTGGATTCTATACTGTAAGAGCAGTCACACTGTGGAGTCTCTTCTGTAACAGCAGTAATACTCCGGATTCTATACTGTAAGAGCAGTCATACTCCGGATTCTATACTGTAAGAGCAGTCATACTATGGAGTCTCTTCTGTAACAGCAGCCATACTCTGGATTCTATACTGTAAGAGCAGTCACACTATGGAGTCTCTTCTGTAACAGCAGTAATACTCCGGATTCTATACTGTAAGAGCAGTCATACTATGGAGTCTCTTCTGTAACAGCAGTAATACTCCGGATTCTATACTGTAAGAGCAGTCATACTATGGAGTCTCTTCAGTAACAGCAGTAATACTCTGGATTAGGTACTGTAAGAGCAGTCACACTGTGAAGTCTCTTCTGTAACAGCAGTCACACTGTGGAGTCTCTACAGTAAATGCAGTCACACTATGAAATCTGTACTATAAGGGCAATCACAATATAGATGCTATACTGTAAGAGCAGTCACACTGTGGAGTCTCTTCTGTAACAGCAGTCATACTCTGGATTCTATACTGTAAGAGCAGTCATACTATGGAGTCTCTTCTGTCACAGCAGTCATACTCCAGATTCTATACTGTAAGAGCAGTCACACTGTGGAGTCTCTTCTGTAACAGCAGTAATACTCCGGATTCTATACTGTAAGAGCAGTCACACTGTGGAGTCTCTTCTGTAACAGCAGTAATACTCTGGATTCCATACTATAAGAGCAGTCACACTGTGGAGTCTCTTCTTTAACAGCAGTAATACTCCGGATTCTATACTGTAAGAGCAGTCACACTGTGGAGTCTCTTCTGTAACAGCAGTAATACTCTGGATTCCATACTATAAGAGCAGTCACACTAGTAATACTCAGGATTCTATACTGTAAGAGCAGTCACACTGTGGAGTCTCTTCTGTAACAGCAGTAATACTCTGGATTCCATACTATAAGAGCAGTCACACTGTGGAGTCTAACAGCAGTAATACTCGGATTCTATACTGTAGAGCAGTCACACTGTGGAGTCTCTTCTGTACAGCAGTCATACTCTGATTCTATACTGTAGAGCAGTCACACTGTGGAGTCTCTTCTGTAACAGCAGTAATACTCCGGATTCTATACTGTAAGAGCAGTCACACTGTGGAGTCTCTTCTGTAACAGCAGTAATACTCTGGATTCCATACTATAAGAGCAGTCACACTGTGGAGTCTCTTCTTTAACAGCAGTAATACTCTGGATTCTATACTATAAGAGCAGTCACACTGTGGAGTCTCTTCTGTAACAGCAGTAATACTCAGGATTCTATACTGTAAGAGCAGTCACACTGTGGAGTCTCTTCTGTAACAGCAGTCATACTCCGGATTCTATACTATAAGAGCAGTCACACTGTGGAGTCTCTTCTGTAACAGCAGTAATACTCTGGATTCTATACTATAAGAGCAGTCACACTGTGGAGTCTCTTCTGTAACAGCAGTCATACTCCGGATTCTATACTATAAGAGCAGTCACACTGTGAAGTCTCTTCTGTAACAGCAGTAATACTCTGGATTCTATACTATAAGAGCAGTCACACTGTGGAGTCTCTTCTTTAACAGCAGTAATACTCTGGATTCTATACTTTAAGAGCAGTCACACTGTGGAGTCTCTTCTTTAACAGCAGTAATAATCTGGATTATATACTTTAAGAGCAGTCACACTGTGGATTCTCTTCTTTAACAGCAGTAATACTCTGGATTCTATACTGTAAGAGCAGTCACACTATGGAGCTCTGTACTGTAAGAGCAGTCACACTTGGGATTCTCTATTGTAAGGGCAGCCACACTATGGAGTTTCTACTGTAAGAGCAGTTACAAAATCACAGAAAATATTGCACTATAATAATAGATGCAAGCATAACCTATGGACTAAGCCCTCACTCTTGATAAAATCTGAGACACTTGGTCAATACATTTTGATCAAAATACATCTAAGCCCACCTACCAGGCGACAAGGTGGTCTCAGTTCAGGCGGGTTCCTATGCTAACCTATTCATGCAGTGGCGCATTTTTCAGGAGCACAGTCCCTGCACATATGGTGTGCTGCCCCTTGTAACCTCCATGTGCATCAGCCACCGGTGGGAGGAGAGACACACACACCTATATGTACCACCTTAACCCCCTCAGCCCCCCTATCTTAAACCCCCTTAACCACTTCCCGACCGCCTAACGCACAACTGCGTTCTCGCGGCGGTCGGGCTGTTCTGGGGCGCCGCAGAAGTGCATCATCTCGCGAGACGCGAGATTTCCTGTGAATGCGCGCGCACGCGCGCGCGCGTTCACAGTAGCGCGCGTCTCAGGAGTTTAACTACAGCCTGCCAGCGATGATCCATCGCTGGCAGGCTGTAGATGCGATATAAATCTCATCAAACAAGTATATCAGACGCTGTTTTGTGAACAGCGTCTGATATACCTGCTACCTGGTCCTCTGGTCCCATTTGCTGGGATCGACCACCAGAGGACCAGGTAACTATGTAAAGTTGCACCAAACACTACACTAACCCCCACCCCCTCACCTATTAACCCCTTGTTAACCCCTTGATCACCCCATCTAGACCCCCTGATCACCCCCCTGTCATTGATCACACCCCATGTAAGGCTCCATTCAGACGTCCATATGTGTTTTGCGGATCCGTGGATTCACGGATCCGCGGATCGGATCCGCGGATCTGCGGATCCACAGATCCTCAAAACACGGACACCGGCAATGTGCTTTCCGCATTTTGCAGATCCGCACATTGCCAGAACTATATAGAAAATGCTTTTTCTTGTCCGCAATTGCGGACAAGAATAGGACATGTTCTATATTTTTGCGAACGGAAGTGCAGACCCGGAGCGCGGATCTGTAATTCCCGGATCCGAGCGGGACAAAGTCTGTCCCCATAGAAATGAATGGGTCCGCAATTCCGTTCCACAAACAGAATTGCGGACGTGTGAATGGGGCATAAGGGTCCCTTATCACCGCCAGTTAGTTAGCTACTTGTTAGGTAGCTAGCGCCCAGCCCACCGCACCGCAGTCACTGATTTTGGTAGAGATTTTTTCATCCACATTGATTGATGCGAATGAATAAATCTGTGCCGTTCATTTTTTTTTTTTCAGCCCAGAGGCCGAACGGAAAAAAAAATCTCATTACCCGTATGCTCAATATAAGGAGAATAGCAGAAACTCCTAATGCTGGCCATACGGGTAATGATTGTGGAGACCCCTAAAATGCCAGGGCAGTACAAACACCCCACATGTGACCCCATTTTAGAAAGAAGACACCCCAAGGTATTCCGTGAGGGGTATGGCGAGTTCATGTAAAATTTTATTTTTTGTCACAAGTTAGTGGAATATGAGACTTTGTAAAAAATAAAAATCAATTTCCGCTAACTTGTGCCAAAATTTTTTTTTCTGTGAACTCGCCATGCCCTCACGGAATACCTTGGGGTGTCTTCTTCCACAATGGGGTCACTTGTGGGTATTTATACTGCCCTGGCATTTTAGGGTCCTAAAGCGTGAGAATCCAAATGCGTAAAAATGCCCTGTGAAATCCTAAAGGTACTCATTGGAATTAGGGCCCTTTGCGCATCTTGGCTGCAAAAAGTGGCACACATGTGGTATCGCCGTACTCAGGAGAAGTAGGGCGATGTGTTTTAGGGTGTATTTTTATATATTCCCATGCTGGGTGAGAGAAATATCTCTGTAAATGACAACTTTTTAAATTTTTTATTCAAAGTTGTCAATTTACAGAGATATTTCTCTCACCCAGAATGGGTATATGTAAAAATACACCCCAAAGCACATTGCCCTACTTCTCCTGAGTACGGCGATACCACATGGGTGACACTTTTTGCAGCCAAGATGCGCAAAGGCCCAAATTCAATGAGTAACTTTAGGAGGGCATTTTACGCATTTTCTTCTCACGCTTTAGGGCCCCTAAAATGCCAGGGCAGTATAAATACCCCACATGTGACCCCATTTTAGAAAGAAGACACCCCAAGGTATTCGCTGAGGGGCATAGTGAGTCCATGAAACATTAAACTTTTTGTCAAAAGTTAGCGGAAAGTGAGACTTTCTGAGGAAAAAACTATAAAAAATCAATTTCCACTAACTTCTGCCAAAAAAAAATTCTATCAGACTCTCCATGCCCCTCAGCAGAATACCTTGGGGTGTCTTCTTTCCGAAATGGGGTCACATGTGGGTGTGTTATACTGCCCTGGCATTTTAGGCGGGCCTAAACTGAGAGCAGCATGCGTAAATGCCTCTAAAGGTACTCGTTGGACTTTACGCCTCTTACGCATCTCAGGCTGCAAAAGTGTCACACATGTGGTATCACCGTACTCAGGAGAAGTAGGGCAATGTGTTTGGGGTGTATTTTTACATATACACATGCTGGGTGAGAGAAATATCTCTGTAAACTGACAACTTTGTATAAAAAATGTAAAAAGTTGTCATTTACAGAGATATTTCTCACACTCAGCATGGGTATATGTAAAAATACACCCCAAAACACATTGCCCTACTTCTCCTGAGTACGGCGATACCACATGAGTGACACTTTTTGCAGCCAAGATGCAAAGGGGCCCAAAACCAATGAGTACCTTTAGGATTTCACAGGGCATTTTTACGCATTTAGATTCAGACTCTTCTCACGCTTTAGGGTCCCTAAAATGCCAGGGCAGTATAAATACCCCACATGTGACCCCATTTTGAAAGTAGACACCCCAAGGTATTCTGTGAGGGGTATGGTGAGTTCATAGAATTTTATTTTTGTCACAGTTAGTGGAATATGAGACTTAAGAAAACATTACGCTAACTTGGCCAAAAATAAATGGAGTTACAGAATTTTTTGCACAAGTTAATGAAATTTTTTTATTTTTTTTTTTACAAAGTCTCATATTCCACTAACTTGTGACAAAAATAAAATTTTACATGAACTCACCATACCCCTCACGGAATACCTTGGGGTGTCTTCTTTCTAAAATGGGGTCACATGTGAGGTGTTTGTACTGCCCTGGCATTTGAGGGTCTCCGCAATCATTACACGTATGGCCAGCATTAGGAGTTTCTGCGATTCTCCTTATATTGAGCAGACGGGGAATGAGATTTTTTTTTCCCGTTCAGCCTCTGCGCTGAAAAAAAAAAAAAAATGAACGACACAGATTTCTTCATTCGCATCGATCAATGTGGATGAAAAAATCTCTGCCAAAATCAGTGACTGCGGTGCGGTGGGCTGGGCGCTAACTACCTAACAAGTAGCTAACTAACTGGCGGTGATAAGGGACCCTTATGCCCCATTCACACGTCCGAAATTCTGTTTGCGAAACGGAGTTGTGGACCCATTCATTTCTATGGGGACACACTTTGTCCCGCTCAGATTCCGCAAAAATATAGAACATGTCCTATTCCTGTCCACAATTGCGGACAAGAAAAGGCGTTTTCTATATAGTTCTGGCAAGGTGTGGATCCGCAAAATGCAGAAAGCACATTGCCGATGTCCGTGTTTTGCGGATCCGCAAAACACATATGGGCATCTGAATGGAGCATTACAGGGTTGTGATCAATGACAAGGGGGTAATAAACAGAATGGTGTGGGACAGCACCATCGACGGCCGGATGGCCGGTAGTCCAAGATGTGGCGGTGCACGCGATGTCAGGTCCTGACCTGAAGAACCCCTCCAATGGAAACAGATGAAAGAAGATCGCAGCAGTCCGAAGTCTTCTGATATTCAATATTTATTCCACCACGTGAAATGTGACGTTTCGACCCAGAGTGGGTCTTTATCAAGCATGCTTGATAAAGACCCACTCTGGGTCGAACGTCGTCATTTCACGTGGTGGAATAAATATTGAATATCAGAAGACTTCGGACTGCTGCGATCTTCTTTCATCTGTTTCCAATGACAAGGGGGGTGATCAGGGAGTCTATATGGGGTGATCAGGGGTTAATAAGGGGTTAATAAGTGATGGGGGGGGGGGTAGTGTAGTGTTTTTACATTGTTACCTGGTCCTCTGGTGATTGATCCCAGCAAATGGGACCAGAGGACCAGATAGCAGCTATATCAGACGCTGTTCACAAAACAGCGTCTGATATACCTGTTTGATGCGATTTATTTTACATCTACAGCCTGCCGGTGATTGATCATCGCTGGCAGGCTGTAGTATCACTGCGTTCACAGCAAATCTCGCATCTCGCGAGATGACGCATGGATGCGTCCAGGAGGAACAAACCTGCCGCCGTTAGGCAGTCGGCAGGCGGTTAATCAAGGTCACCTATTAGATAGTTGGGGCAAAAGTGCACTTCAATATCACTCCCAGTATAGGAGCGTATTCACACATGAAGGTGCCACTCCGTCAAGACAAATCAAACAAATCACAGTAAATACTATATATAAACCATCCTGCACGATATGGTATTAAATGCGCGGATGTATATGGCTATTTGATCAAAATGTATTGACCAAGTGTCTCAGATTTTATTAAGGCCTCATGCACACGACCGTTGTTTGATTCCGTGTCCGTTGCTCCGTTTTTCGTGATTTTCTGCGGACCCATTGGTTTTCAATGGGTCCGTGGAAACCTCGGCAAATGCACCGTTTGTCCTCCGCGTCCGTGGTCCGTGATTTCAGTCCGTCAAAAAAATATAACCTGTCCTATTCTTGTCCGTGAAAAACGGTTCACGGACCCATTCAAGTCAATGGGTCCGTGAAAAATGCGGATGGCCATCCGTGTGTCATCCAGTGTTCCGTGTCCGTTATTGCGGATCCCTTGGCAGGCACTTGGGAAACATTGTCAGCCTGTCTTTGGTAAAATCTCTTTGGGTCATGTCCGCTAAAACGGGAAGACACACGGAAACACAACGGAAGGCAAAAACGGACACGGATCACTGAACAACGGAACCCCTTTTTGCGGACAGCATAAAAAAACGGTCGTGTGCATGAGGCCTAAGAGTGAGGGCTTAGTCCATGTGTTATGCTTGCATCTATTATTATAGTGCATTATTTTCTGTGATTTTGGTAGCCATATACATCCGTGCATATAATACCATATCGTGCAGGATGGTTTATATATAGTTCTGTGATTTGTAAGAGCAGTTACATTATGGAATCTCTACTGTAAGTGCAGTCACACCACAGAGTCTCTACTTTAAGAGTAGCTGAGAAACACTGTGGATTATTTACTGTAAGAGCAGTCACACTATGTATTCTCTACTGTAAGAGCAGTCACACTATGTATTCTCTACTGTAAGAGCAGTCACACTATGGATTCTTTACTGTATCAGCAATCACACTATGGATTCTATACTGTAAGAACAGCCACACTATGGAGTCTCTGTTGTAAGAGCAGTCACGCTATGTATTCTGTGCTGTAAGAGCAGTCACACTATGGATTCTATACTGTAAGAGCAATCACATAATGGATTTTCAATGTGAAAGCAGTGACACTGTGGATTCTCCATTATAAGAGCAGTCACACTATGAAATCTCTACTCTAAGTCCAGTCACACTATGGATTCTCTACTGTAAGAGTTGTTACACTTGGATTATGTAGTGTAAGAGCAGTCCCACTATGGAACTCTCTGCCGTAAGAGCTGTTACATGATCTATTCTCTACTGTAAAAGCATTGAAACTATGGAAGTCCCTACTGTAAGAGAAGTCACACTGCGGATTCTCTATCGTTAGATCGATCATACTATGGAAGTCTCTACTGTAAAAGCAAGCACACTGTGGGGCTCTGTACTGTAAGAGTGGTCACCACATGGAGAGCTCTACTGTAAGGACAGTCAATATGGGACAATTATTTTCTCTCATAGATTTTTGCCAGTTTCCTCATCATCACGTTAAGAGAATAATATAAACTGATGGAATTTAGTCTTGACCGGCCTCATGAACTATGTTACCATGTATACAGGGAACACTTATAAAATCCTCGATATCATATACACCTGTGTGTTTGAATCTTAAAAACTGCTTTAAAATCTGCATTACTGTGATTACAGCCTTAATGGGACACAATTGTTTTGGAAACAAAATATTGAGCCGTGTAAATGTGTCCGCAAAAAACTAGCAAGTCCTAATATGTGAAGCATCTCTTTGGAAATGTCTGGCCTGTAGGCACCGCTGGGCGGAGGGAGCCGAGTCATATATTATATATGGTGCCCTAATTTCTGACATACTTGTGCCACTTTTCTGTCACAGACAGATCGCTGTTTATTTCTGTCGCTGAAGGTCACAACGTAGTAAGCTCCTCTCATCAGAATGGCTTCTAGTGCTGTAATCCAGAGCAAAGCTAATAAACACATATTTGCATGATATTGGGACTCTAGGCAAGGGCTTAACATCTAGGCCCCCATCTCAGCTCCAAAGTCCATCTGTAGATGCATAGGGGCCCTCTTGTAGGCCATTCCTGCAGCCTGCTAATGCCTTCAGATCTGAGGCATGATCCAGCCAGAAACCTGCACAAGAAACAACCACAGCCAGGCCGTAAGCAGGGGTCGAACTGCTGCAGAAGCAGCCATAGCAGGGGGCGTGGACCCCAACGGATAAAGGTTAGCGTCACCAACAAGCATTAGAAACCTGCTGCAGGCTTGCACACATGATAGCATAGTATGTCTATGCACATATGATGCACATATGATGTTACTATATACAGAACGGTGTAGAGATGGGTGTAAACATATTGGATTTGTTCAGAATTTCGCAAAAACTCATCCGCCAATTAAATACGAGGTATAGGGGATTCATTTTGGGCTAATCACGTAAAAACGGCGTCCAGCACCATTACCATGTGAAAATTGGCAGGGAAAAAAAGACGTGAAGAAGAAGATAGAGGATCACGAGACACTAGGAGGAAGTGAGGGGGGCGTGACAGACAGCCTGATCAGTCAATCAGGGGGCAGTGTCCAGCCAGGTTCTGCTGAGAACAAGCCAGACGCCATTCAGTTCTACTGTGATAAGATGTATTGTTGATGTGTATTTCAAAAAACACAAGCCATGTACTAAGGACACTATGGGGAAAGTATAAGGAGAGAATTTTTATATAATTAGGTATATCATGGAAAGCTTTATCATGGAAAACGTAGCATAGAGAGTGAATCCTGTTAGAAACTCATGTTTTTATATTTTTTTGTATGAACAACCAGCCAGCTTTTTTGCAAAAAAAAATTTTTTTACAGTTCATAGGCTTATTGCCACCACCCCAATAGCATACAGTCTGCTGAAAACACTGAGGAATTGTACCCCCTGTTTTTCTATAAACAGTTTCTATTTGTATTTGTTTGCCATTTCAGTGCATTATACCCACGTTATTGAACATGCTGTATATTACTACAAGATAACACTCTTAATACGAGATACCGTTCAGTGTTATAGCAAATGCAGTACTGCAATAACACCATTATTATACCCGTGTTATTTAACATGTTGTATATTAGTGCGAGATACAATTCAGTGTTATAGCAAAAGCATTTTACTGCAAAATCTGCATTATTACCATTAAATTACAGAAAAAAATATTTACAGTTTTGCTAGTATGTTTATTAATCCGTGTACCAAGCCTGTGACTCTTCATTTATAGGCCTCATAATAAAATGCCTGGTAAACAGAAGTCTGCAAAATGAAAAACTCATGTCCTATAACTTGAGAGTCAGAATGTGGGTAGTGGCAGCAACAACCATCCAGCCAGTAGTAGTACCAATAGGCCACATATATCCTTGGATTCTGATTGGCGCCACATTATTATTGAAAAGATAGAGCATGAGAATATGAACTGCATGGCTCACTCCTTATCTCAGTCACAGCAGAATGATAATTATACCCATTTTAGTGAAAGCATTATTGTACCTGTGTTACTGAACGTGTTTTAATGCAAAAACTGCATTATTATATCCGTTTTAAGGAACATGTTGTAGTAATTCAAGATACCATTCAGTTACAGCAAATGATTTATGTGTAAAAACTGCAGTGTTACCAAATTAAATTGCCAATACCAGTGTGCAGTGTGTTTGTAGAAGGTAAGGATGATTGATTGTGGATCTATCTTTAAATTACAGAGAAAACACTAGCAATATTGTGAATATTCTGTGCACCATTTTGTAATAAAATGTCTGGTATATGAAACAATGCAAAACAAAAGACCTAGGCCTCTTCATCAGAAAGTCAGAATGTGGATAGTACTGCAAACAGCAGTAGCAGCACCAGCCATCTGGCCAGTAGAAGCAGTAGTAGGCTGCAATCCTTCCAGACTTCAAATAGGCACCACATTACTATTGAGGACAAAGAGCATGAGATTGAGGTTACGCCTCCTTTTAGTCACAACCGGATGATATGGAAGTCACCTATGAGTCTGACACCATGCTTTGGAGCTAGGGGTCAGCAGTTAGAGATGAGCTAATCGGATCCCACAAAGTGGAATTCGATTCGAATTTCAGAATAAATTTGATTCGCCTAGAAGCCAAGTTTTCTCATGCTTCATGTCAGCTAATTGGTTTAACCTGAAATAGTATAAAAAACTAAAAAATAAATTTACCTCCTCCATTTGCTCGCGACGGGCCGGCAGCCTCCATCTTGCTTGAAGATCTTGGCCAAAATCCCGTGCGGCGCAAGTACTCTCGGTTTGATTGCATTTTTTTTTTATTGTTAATTTTACACTCAGATTCCACGATCATGCATGAACCTGGCATCTGAGGGGGTACAATGATGGAGGCAAATCAGCCAAATCAAGCATTTCTCCTGCTTCCCCTTCTTGAAGCCCCAGAAACAACTTTCAGTTGCATACTCTTTTTTCATATGACAGATAGTCAACGAGCCTCCGTTGTGATGACTTGTGTGAGAACACTCAGCATTTGGACAGTTAAGAGGAGGAGGCTCAGAGGGAGATGCGGGACCCCATGAATTGCTGTGTTGGTGGTGGTGGTAGCAGTAGTAGCATTTGTAGTCATGATGGTGGCAGTAGGGACAAAGGTAATAACAGTGGCACTTGGGGCAAATACAGAGCAAGCGATCAGGAGGAGCCCACGATGACATATCACAGTTTGATATAAGTGACGTGCAGAGTGAGGGCTACTATGATGATTGTGTTTTGGACAGGACCTGGGAGCCAGATCGGGGTGCTGAGGAGGAGGTAACATCAGGGAGGGAGGGTGGTGGCCCGCAATAAAGAATAAAGGCAACATATGGCCGAAATTTCAAAAGAATTGGCGGGGCCAGATGTGCGTCTCTTATGGTCAGCTTGTGAACTGGTGATGCCACTGATACTGTGTGCGCAGGCTGAAAACATGCCAGACCTAAGCCAAGCTCAGCTGCTGCTAGCTGTATGCGAGTACGTGCATCTTCCATCTAGCCAGAAGACAAAAGCATTGTCGTGTGCAAAATCTGCAGGATAGAAAATAAGCCATGGGCGTTCAAACACAAACGTAGCGACCGCAAATTTGCTACAGCAAATAAAGCAATATCACCAATTACTGTGGGAAAATAAAAGTATACGCCACTTAGCACAACTACAGTGTCCTCCTTCTGAAGTTTATCTCACACCCGGCCAAGTTTCTAGTGGTACAGTCGCTGCCATACCACTTAGTGGATTCTGCTGCCTTTAGAGAGCTGATGGTGCATGCCAACATGGACCTCTGGAGAAGCTGTTACATCTCTTTCACGGCCCACTGGGTAGCAGTGATGCTGCACAAAAGCAACAAAGCCAGATCCTATTGACACCTCCTCGGTCTGGTTCACATACCATATGCTCATCCACAGCCTCCTCCGTGGACATCCTATCATCACCAACAGCAGCAGGACAAAGAGTCACATGCCGTGTTAGAGCTGATCAGCCTGGGTGAGAGTAGCCACACAGCCAATTGCTTACTAAAGTGAGTCAATCAGCAAACATCCCGCTGGCTGTCTCCCTGCTAAATCCAACTGGACGAGGAGGTCAGAGAAAATGGCAGGAACATCATGTCCGCGCTTTATTTGAGGGAATAACACAAGCAGTGTGTTAGCACATACCAAATAGATTTCTAGGCAGGCAGGCTGGAACAGTAGTGATGAACGGCATAGGCAATATTTGAATTCACAATATTTTTCAAATTTTTGGCTGAATATTCGCCATAAATTCGCAATTTCGAGAATTCGTCATCTCCAGCCATTATTAACTTAATTGCGAAAATTGACAATGTAATATATTCGTGATAAAAATTCACGATTAGAATATTCACGATCAACACTAAGGGGTAGGCAACGTTCCTACTGGTTGCTAGGCAAATTGGTAAGTGCCAATACTTGCGATAAAGTCATGATAAATTTGCGATTAGAATATTCGCGATCAACACTATTTGTGAATACGTATATATAGCACTATATTCTACATATTCACGATATCTCAAAGTAGTGACATTCGCTATTAAAATTCGCGGATCGAATATTGGCGCTCAACACTATGGAACAGTGCTATAATACTGCCTCCTATGTACAAGAATATAACTAATATGATACTGCTCCTATGTACAAGAATATAACTACTATAATACTGCTCCTATGTACAAGAATATAACTACTATAGAGGGGCGGAGCCTGGTGGTTCACCTAGTCGGACGCATGTGAAGGAGCTCCTCTCACAGTGACCCTGCAAATCAGTAAATCTCGCAACATAACTGGACAAACGATGGGCAAGATAGGTAAATGTCCACCAAGAGACAAAACTGACCTCAACAGACCTGATCGGGGACTGTCCGACATGGAGAAGTACTTGAACAAAAAAGCACCTGCTGCGCCTGCAGGCCCAGAGAAGATGGCGCCGCCTGACTCGCCTGAGGGATCGGAGGCCTCGGGTGGCGCTTTATTGGACTTTGCAACGGAGGAAAGGCAGGAGGCCCCTGGGTCTATATTACGTCAATTTCTCCAGCAGGCTCTATCCAGGGCCCTGGCCCCTGTAATGCAAGAGCTCGCTGAGATCAGAAGCGACATTAAGCAGATCGGGACCCGAGTGGATACGCTGGAGAGTACACAAACCGCCATTCTCAACTACTCTCAGACTCTGGGAGACAACAGTACGGCCTACATGTCTGCTCTGGACAATGCGTATGCCCTTATAGAGGACCAAGAGAATCGGAGCAGGCGCAAAAACGTAAGGCTGAGAGGCCTGCCTGAAAATGTACCACACGAGGAACTACCGGCAGTGGCGGGAACCATATTTGCCTCTCTCCTGGGCGAGCAAAGAGCAGCTGAAATCAGTATTGAGCGCATCCATAGGGCCCTTAAGCCCAAACCAAAAGAGGGAGACAATCCGAGAGATGTGGTATGCGGTCTCCTGAGATATGTGGATGCGGCCGCCGTTCTCAGAGCGGCGAGAGAAAGGAAAGAGCTTATGTACGAGGGGGCTGTGATTCTAATGTTCCAGGACTTGGCGCCTTCTACTTTGTATAAGAGGAGAGCTCTAAGACCACTCACTGACCTCCTGCGGGCTAACAAGACGCCCTTCAAATGGCTCTACCCGTTCGGACTCACTTTTTCGGTCGGTGGCAAGAGGTGCACGATAAGGGTACCAGGCGACCTACCTGCAGCATGGGATCTACTACAGGCGACTCCTATGGATATACCATCGTGGCTACCATCAGCAGATATTGGAACACCACTCCCCGAGTTGCCGGCCGGAAGCAAAGAGGCACCGCAAGACTTAAAAATGCCTGATTGTATCATGTGAGGACTAGCTAAAGGTCATTCTCCTCGGAGACCCCGGAGCTAAGTCGCGATGGAGGAGCTTGACCCCAGCTGTACTCCCGGTCCGCAAGTATCTTATCCTTGGGACTCCCCCGTGTCGATCACACTTTCTTTTCTGTTATTTATGTTGACAGTTTTATGCTTTTATGCCCTCTTGAATTGCTATTTTGAAGTCTAAAGTGTACAGTAGAGTTCATGTTTATGTTATAGTGTCCTACGTCTGATAGGGGTTGCTGGAGGCGTTGGGCTTATGCTTCGGCATGATTAGCTACTTCCCTCCCCCCCCCCGAAGAGTGTCAGGGGTTTTGTTGCGCAACCCTGGCGCAAGCGCACCTGCGTGGGACCCCAGATCTGGCCGGCCTGGGCCCCCCTTTTTGGGGCCCGGGCCGCCCGGGCTGGGAGATCCCATGTCACTATGTTTATATGTGCTGTTTTGACTGTAGCTGTTTCCCCTTAAGTTCCCAATCCGTTCCCCAGTCACCGGTGCACACTAACGAATTCCAGCTTCTTCGTCCTACCAAGTTAGTCAAATGATGTCTCAGATCAAGTGTACTTCCTTTAACGTTAGGGGATTCAACACCCCACAGAAGAGGTCACAGGTGCTCCGTTTGCTAAAGAAATCTCGCTCTGATATTTGCTTTTTTCAGGAACTGCATTTCAAATTTGGCCGGATCCCTACGCTTCCGAAGGCATATTTCAAGCACTGGTTTTTTAGCGCACACGAGAAGGCTTCCAGAGGCGTGGGGATAGGCATCTCTAAACATATACCGTTTACTATGATCTTGACCCAATCAGATCCCAATGGTCGATATATTTTTGTTAAAGGGCAGATAGGCACCCAAACAGTCACCCTGGCCAGTCTTTATTGCCCCAATAGAGGGCAGCAACGTTGGATTGCTAGAACCCTGAAAAAATTGTCCACGTTCGCCGAAGGTTTGTGGATTGTGGGAGGGGACCTGAATGTCACACTGGTGCCACAGTTAGATGCCTCGGAGGGTTCCTCATTGTTGACCCAGACGTCTTTGGGACATATCAATAGCTGCCTCTCTGATGCCAACCTGGTAGATACCTGGCGACTGGTTCATCCTGATGAAAAAGATTATACATTTTTTTCGGCGTCCCATAATTCCCACAAACGGCTAGACTACATTTTTATCTCTAGTGCTCATGTGGACATGGTGGAACAGTCATAGAACCCACCACGGTCTCGGACCACGCCCCAGTAGCAACCACTCTTCAATTATCAAATCTGACCCCCCACACCCCACAGTGGAGACTGAATGAAACACTGCTAGTTAGGGAGGAAGATGTGAAGGCCATTAGACTCCACCTTACTAACTTCTTCAAAGAAAACATGACAGACGGTATGCCAATAGCCACGGTGTGGGAAACCCACAAGACAGTCATCAGAGGGGAGTTGATTGCCCTTGGGTGTAGGACTAAGCGAGAAAGGCAAAAAACCCTAAATTCACTGCTTAGTCAGATTGCAACAATTGAATCCCTCCACAAACGCTCCAAAGCAAGGGACTCGTTTGCTGAATTGGTGCGGCTCAGGAAACTATTAAAGGACCACCTTAACATCGACCACGCTAAGGCATATCAATTTGCGAAATTTCGCTTTTATTCCCATGGAGATAAAGGTTCAAAACTTATGTTCAAACTGCTTAAACAACAGAAAGAGTCCACCTTTATCCATAGTATTACTACTAGAGAGGGTGCAACAATTACCAAGACGTCCGACATTGCTAGGGAATTCCAACTGTTCTACAGAGACTTATATGGGTTGAGAGACGAAGGAACGGGGTCTACTACATCTAGGGAGGACTTGATGGACGATTTTCTGAGAGACCTGCAGCTACCACACCTGACAGCAGCAGACACGGAGACCCTAATAGCCCCAATCACTAATGAAGAGGTGGGTAACATCTTGGCTTCTATGCCCTTGGGTAAAAGCCCAGGACCCGATGGCTTCCCGATAAGCTACTTTAAAAAGTTTGCAGATGTCCTTAACCCTCACTTCACCACATGGTGCAATTCCCTCCTAGCTGGTGACCCACTTCCTAAACAATCTCTGGAAGCCACAGTCACTATCCTCCCCAAGACCGGGAAGGATCCTAAGCTCTGCGGGAGCTACAGGCCGATCTCGTTGTTAAACGTTGATGTCAAAGTATGGGCAGAATTGTTGGCCAACAGAATACGACCGTTTCTGACACGTCTGATCCACCCTGATCAGGCGGGGTTCGTCCTGGGGAGGGAGGGTAATAATAATTCCTGCAGATTGATAACGGCCATGAAATGGGCTACGGAGAAGCATATTCCCTTGGTGGTGCTAAGTATTGATGCGGAGAAGGCCTTCGACAGGGTGAGCTGGGAATATATGACGAAGACACTTCATAAATTTGGCATCCCCCCGCAGTTTCAAAGAGCAGTTATGACTCTTTATACAGACCCCAGTGCCCGTATTCGGGTTAATGGGACATTATCCCCATCTTTCCCCATCAAAAATGGCACGCGCCAAGGCTGCCCCCTGTCGCCCACCCTTTACATCCTGGTCATGGAGACCCTGCTCCAGGCCATCAGACGACATCCTGATATAAGAGGGGTCAAGACTTCAGGGGGCACAACAGAATACATTAACGCAGCGTTTGCTGACGACTTGTTAGTCATGGTTACCAACCCTGTCGAGGCCTTCCCGCATCTACTGAACTTGTTTGATAGATATAGCAAAGTCTCTAACTTCAAAGTCAACCACACTAAATCTGAAGCCATGAATGTCTCGGCACCTAAGAAGGTGGTTGAGGCCCTCAGGTCTGCGACGCCATTCTGTTGGCAGACCTCCCACATCTCCTATCTAGGAGTTAAAATCCCCTCCAAACTAGACAGACTGTTCCACTTGAATTACACTCCGCTACTAGATGACATTCGGTCCCAACTTCAGACATTGAAGATCCCATATGTCTCCTGGTTCGGGAGAAAGAACCTCCTGAAAGCATTTATCATGCCCAAAATCCTATACATATTACAGATGCTCCCCATCTTCATCCCCAATGCCTATTTTACGAAGATAAGGAGACTATTTAGCACGTTCCTGTGGGGAGGAAGGAGGGCCAGGGTGGCACATCATAGGCTCCGCATGAGGAGGAGCTGTGGAAGTTGTGTTATGCCTGATGCCCACCTTTATTATAAGGCCGTCCACTTGAAGCGTTGGGCCCAAATTCATGTACCTACTTTCCAGACGCTAGGGAACTCTCTGGAACTGGCCCAGCTTACAAAGATTCAAAGGGCAGGACTGTGGGGTCTAAACGCATCATCACTGAGGTCCCAGCCCTTACTGAGAGGCACGGCCTCTGTTATGCAACAACTCAATGTGGATAATGCCTTGCTAAGTAAGCCCTCTCTGGTTATGCCAGCAGACTTGGCCCCATTTATAAACCGACCTAGTAACCCCACGGTGTCTACGGCGTGGGACAGGCTCCGCAGTTACACCTTATCTGAGTTCCTTAAAGGGGCTTCAGGGCGCCTACCTGAACAGCACCCGCTGACCACTGTCCTGGCCAATAGCCATTTCCTCAACACCATGGAATATAATTCTGTCATCAAGACATTGACTAAGGATCAGTCAGTTGGCACGGGGACCACGTGGTTTGAGAAACTGTTGGGTCAAGACACCCTCCCGAAGAGGTTGATATCTTTATTTTATCTTACCCTGACCTTGCCTGGTTCTAACGCGACCCCGCATTACCTGAAGACCTGGGAGTCGGAACTAGGGAGAGTATTCTCAGAATTAGATGTTCTACGTATCCACTCACACTCACATGGGTTTTCGAGGTGTGTCAGGGTCCAAGAACACTCCTATAAACTGTTAACACAATGGTACCACACGCCCAAACAGATGTTTTTACGAGGATTAAGAGACTCTGCTACATGCTGGAGATGTAAAGAGGGTGAGGGTACACTGACACATATTTTCTGGTCTTGCTTGAAAATTAAACCTTACTGGAGTCAGGTTTCCATTGCTATTAACAAACTAATAACCCCACCACTTACCTTAACCCCTGAGCTGGTGCTCCTCTGGCTCCCGGCTCCAGGCTTCACTCCATCCAAAAATAGCCTGGCTACACATTTAATCCAGGCAGCTAGACTCCTTATACCACTCAAATGGCTAAGCGAGGACCCACCAACACTGTCTCAATGGGAGTCTAAAGTGGACCAGCTGTGTCGTCTGGAGGAGCTGGCGGGCTGGGAGTCCAGGAGCCACGAGAAATATGCGAGAATGTGGAAGCCATGGTTGGTGTACAGGTCAGCGAGACAGACAGATGCTCCTGAAGGCGTTTAACTGTAGATAAAGGTTGGTGTCAATAGATATCTGAGCTTGGTCAATGGGCCCTAGGCCGGTTCGGGCTGATCATACAGATCACGCTTGATATTTCAAGGTTTTCATCAGTAGTACGAATTTGTCCACCACCCTATGGAGGTGGTATATATTGGTGTGCCAGTGACTGGGAGGGCCCCTTAAATGCCCTTCTGAATTACCCTATTTAGGGGCCTAACCCATTTTCCTGTTTTCCCCACAACTCCTCCCCTCCCCGACTTACCCCCCTCTTTATCTCCTTTTTTTTTGTTTTTCTTTCTCTTTTTTGATTACAGTTTATGTTGTTCTTAAAAAAGATACGCACTTTGTATGCATAAAATTTCAAATGTATCCGCATTGCAAGTTGAAAACATCGCACTGTTATCTATCATATTTTCTGTACTACAAGATTATATGTGCATGTTGTCTGAGATGATCTTCTTGTATACTTTGAATGCATTTAATAAAAAGACAATTGACAAAGAATATAACTACTATAATACTGATCCTATATACAAGGATATAACTATTATAATACTGCCCCTATGTGCAGGAATATAACTACTACAATACTGCTCTTATGTACAAGAATATAACTACTATAATACTGCTCCTATGAACAAGAATATAACTACTATAATATTGCTTCTATGTACAAGAATATAACTACTATAATACTGCCCCTATGTACAAGAATATAACTACTATAATACTGCCTCCTAGCTGTGAGGACGTGTGTCAGTAGTTCTCCTGAGTCTTCAGATGTCTGGAGAAAGCCCAGGGTGTGGCCACTCTGGGTGGGGGAGCTCCCCAGGCAAGGTCCAGGCTCCAAGGCCTATTCTGGGAAATAATTCCCAGACTCTTCACACCATGGATAAACATCCACAAGTTCCTTTGGAAGGAAGAAATGTTCAGAATGTCGTCAGTCCCAGTGCAGCAGGAAGCAAAGATGAAAAGAAAGTGTTGGAAGTAAAGAAAGGAACATTACCAAGTAAGAGCATGGCTGCAGGTGTGCAATCCACCCCACCCGCAGGCAGACAGAGGAGAACTTCCCTGGAGAAGCAGACCATGCAGGAGAATCTGCAGCAGCCTGTCCTCATGCGGTCTGACCGCACACGATACGGGAGTGGGAACAGCGCAAAAGTCGTGAACACGACAGATGAGCCTAGAGGGAATACTGCAGGAAGGCTTCATGGGGCCACAAGTGCGGTCACCAGGAAGAACCAGGGGCCCAATCCCCAATCTGGAGATAGTGACCCCGCAGCAGTGACCATGGCCGTACTAATCCGGATGTCACCTAAAGAGCAGAGTCCTGTGCATGGACCAAGCAGAGGGACGCCTGTAGGAAGCCATCCTGTGAGTACACTGCCGACACGACCCACCAATACTCAGCGTGCACCAGAACTATGTCTGGCCGAGCAGATCCCAGCTCTGGTCAAGAGACTAGAGACATTAAAAAGACAAAACTACAGCTGCAGAAACAGATAGACTGTGTGTATAAGCTGAAGGCAGCAAACCCTAACAATCAGGCTGTTCACGACAAGAAGCTGAGCTCCCTCGCTGTGCAGCTTGCTGAGACTGTGCAGGACATGGAGGCTGTATTGGAGCAGATGGGACCAGTCGCTGAATCCTTCAGGAACCAGCAAAGATTTGAGAGATATGAGGAAAGACCTGCGCCAAAGCCATCTCCGTCTAATGCTAAACCCAAGTCTCCAACCTGTCCAGATGACACCCAGCAGGCCTGTGTAAGACCAGTCCTCAGACCAGCCAGCTTTCCCTTTGAGAAAGGCGATTTGTACAGACAAGTGGGAGAAAGTGTCCAGCAACAGCAAAGACCTGCAGAGACTCCTCAAAGGTACCAGAAGTCCCAGCAGTTTGTATTGTGAAGCAGGACTATGGACTCAAACAAGAAGGTAACTCTACAGTTGCAGTGCAGTCACCACCAGCCCTGGGGGCAGCAGAGAGCAGCAGGACTGTGGACTCATACAAGAAGGTAACTCTGCAGTAGCAGTGCAGTCACCACCAGCCCTGGGGGCAGCAGAGAGCAGCAGGACTGTGGACTCTCGCCAGCAGAGAATTCACAGGTTCAGCAGGACTGTCCGGGCTCTGTAGGGCAGGATCATACTGCCAGTGACTGCACTGATATGACTGTATGTGATATTACTGATGATGTTTCTGCAGAGGGGGTGCTTCACAGTCTGTGTGGGATTTGGGGTCATCTATGGAGTCGGGTTCACCATCAGATCAGCCTACAGAGGCTTGTGACCCGCAGAGTATAACGGATGATGGTGGGGAGGGGGCTGTACAGTCTGATGCACAGCACTTTCCCCTTTAGTTACACCAGAAGTGTCAGACCCCCATAGTGTAGGCGGTCAGCAGCCACCACAGCGCCCCCAAGTACAGCAGGAGGGTGGAACTGGTGGTGTCTCCTCTGGCAATGCCTGGAGCCGTGGGTCACCATCCTTCACGTCTAATGTGAACTATACGGGTCAGGCTTTTAAGAGGAGGAACGTAGTCAGGTTCAGACATAGAGGGGCCAAGGAGGAGCTGCCTGACAGGAGGTTTGTGGTCCGTGAACTTCTGTGCCACCAAATGGGTTTCCTGCCATCTAACATCCTGGCGGTGATAAACCTTCCTGACAGGCAGGGGTATGACGTCAGTTTTAAACTCATGTCTGACCTGGACCGCTTTTGGGATCATGTCACCCGGGTGAGAGATGCTGATGGCTGGAATAAGTTCAGCTTCATCCCCATCTCTAGACCAGACACAGCAAACGTCACCATAATATTCTGGAACGAGTCGGTACCGCACCAGGATATTGTTATATGGCTAAAAAGACACTGTGACCTGATGTCAGATATGACTAAGACCAGGGACGAGGATGGAATATGGACTGGGGGTGGAAGGTCCTGGTAAAGTTACGGCAGACTAACAACATCACCCAACATCTGCCCAACTCATTCTTTATTGGCCGGGAGAAAGGGGTATGCTTCTACGCCGGTCAGCCTAGAAAATGTTTTAAATGCGGAAAGGCCGGTCATATTGCGAGTGTGTGCACCCTGGTAAAATGCAACTTATGTGGGGAGATCGGCCATGTCAGCGCCACCTGCAAGAACATCCGGTGCAACCTCTGCGGTAAGATCGGTCACTCCCACAGGGACTGTCCAGACGCCTGGCATAATATCTGTAAGGACTTCCCTGATGAGGACTTGCTGGAAGGGGCAGATGACCTGGAGGAGGAGACGTTGTTGTCAGGGTCAGCAGTGACACAGCCCCAGCCTCAGCACGATATGGGTGACAATATGGGTGACGATATGGGTGACATAGTGCCTGACCAGTCCCAGCCAGGAGCCACTGAGGGGAACGGGGAGGTCACTGAGCAGGTTGCGGGCACGTCGTCCTCTGCCCCAGCATTAATAAATCCACAGAAGAGACGGAAGAAAGACAAAACCAGCCGTAAGTCGGAGGAGGAATGGACCACTGTCCAACAACCTTCCAAAAAGAAAGTAGACCCCGGGTCAGGTGTCATGACTATTGCAAATAGGTACAGTGTCCTATCAGAGTCAGACGCGGAGGAGGAGATGGAGAGAGAGTTAAAAAGAGTGGTAGATGAATTTAATGAGGACCAAGAGGGTGATCCCCCACAAAAGGAAACCCCGCGGGGTAAACGTCTGTCCGAATCAGACATGGAGACAGGTGGTCGGCAGGTGGGCTCAGACTCAGATCTATGATGATGGGGGTAATATCTCTGCTACTTGTGCTTTGCTTTGCTCTGATGGCCGACTTTAACCTTAAAGTGTTCTCCAGTAATGTGAACAGTGTCAGAGTGAGGAGGACCAGGCACGCGGTTTATGACCACCTAAGGTCTCTTGACGCTGATGTCTTCTTTTACAAGAGACACGTTTAAATACTTTGGGACTCCTACGGGAAGCCGAGCGTGAATGGCGGTCTGGTCCTTCCTTTTGGTCACTGGCTGTGGAACCAAGTGCCGGGGTCTCTATCCTGTTCAGCACCAATGATGTAACTATACATAGGTTGACAGAGGTATTGATGGGAAGGTGCCTAATTCTGGAAGTTACTATTCGGGGTAGGAGGCTCCGTCTTATCAATATTTACGGTTCGCAGACAGTGACTGAAAGGGTTAACCTTTATAATGAAGTGAAGCCATATCTCTTCACATCTATCCCTGTCATCATGGCTGGAGATTTTAATGCCACCAGGGCATCTAGTGACAGGACCTCTAATAGGCCTCTTACCAGAGACTCCAAGGTCCTAAACAGAATTATTCTGCAGGCCGGGTTGTCAGATGTGTTTTTGCAGGGTGGTCGGAAGCCAAAATTTACTTATTTTTGTGGTGAAAGAAGAAGTCGGATAGATTTAGCTCTGGTGAGTTCTACAGAGACCATCGGTGAGAAAGATGAGAAGATCGTCCCTTATTCGGACCATCTGGCCTTATATTTCTGTTTGGGTGTCACAAAGCATTCTGGGACAGGTAAAGGGTTATGGAGACTTAATTCCAGTCTATTAGAAGACCCTTCTGTTCAGAGTCATGTTCACTCTCTTATACAGAGTCAGCTAGAGAGAGTGGACTTTTATGACAATATGGCCGACTGGTGGGAGGACGTCAAGGATGAGATCAGATCCCTCTTAAGGAGACTGTCAGTTATAAAGGGGAAGAGTAAGTACAGCCAGTATCTCAGGCTGCGGAAAGAATTGGAGTCACTGTATTCGGCAGATGGGGGACCAACAAAAGATAAACCGACTGAAATCTGAAATAAGGCAGTATCAGTACAGCAGGTACACCTCCCTGGTTCTGGAACGGGATTATGGGACCTTAGGGTCGCCTGATCCCTTTGAGAACTGCCGGGAGCGGGTGGCAAATAAATCTGTCACAGGTCTCACTGACTCTCAGGGTGTTTTGCAAGAATCTCGGGAGGGTATCCTGGGGGTGGTGAGATGCTACTATGCTGACTTGTTTCAGAAGAAGGTTTTGGATAGAGACAAGGTGACCCAATTCTTGGAGGCAACTCCAGGCCCTGATACTAACGATGTGGACTTTTCTTCTTTGACAGCAGAATTGACGGTGGAAGAGGTTAAAGAGGCCATTGATAAATTACATCTGAAGAAGGCACCAGGTCCCGATGGGATAACAGCAGAATTCTATAGAACATTCAGAGACCTCTTGGCCCCAATCCTCGTGGATGTATTTGCAAATTGTCTAGAAAATCACCTGATGCCTCCGTCCATGAGGGTGTCCTCGTTAATTCTGCTGTCTAAAGGGAAAGAGCCTAGCGACATCAAGAACTGGAGGCCGATTGCCCTCTTGAATGTCGACAGAAAGATTTTGGCAAAAATTCTGTTCTCTAGGTTAGTCTGTTTGTCCCGGGCACTGTTGTCAGGCTGTCAGTTCGGCACAGTAAAAGGGCGGAACATCTCTGGAGCAGTCCTCTCGATAAGGGAGATGTTTGAGAGATGTAAAGCTCTGAGGTGTGGGAGATATGTTGTAGGTCTGGACCAGGCTAAAGCCTTTGACAGAGTGGATCACGAGTATCTATGGGCCACTTTGTCAAAGTACGGTATTCCGGGACAATTTGTAGATTGGCTGAAAACTTTGTATAGAGAGGCTGAGAGCTTTCCTCTGGTCAATGGTTGGCAGGGTGACACGTTCAGGGTTGAGGCTGGGGTGAGACAGGGTTGCCCGCTGAGTCCGCTGCTGTATGTGTTTGCCTTAGACCCGTTCCTGAGATCACTGCAGGAGTGTGGTTTTCAGGGGTGCCGGTCCCCATTGCCTGCCCCTGAGTGTTGTTGCCTACGCGGATGATGTGACTGTGGTGATATCTGAGCCTCGTGAGGTGGAGATGTTGTCTGCGGCCATCAGAAGCTACTCAGAGGCCTCAGGGTCTCTGGTCAACCTCGAAAAGAGTCAAGCTCTCTGGATATCAGATAGTGATCCAGACTTTGATCTGCCTCAATTTGTGAGAGCCTCCGCCTATATTAAAATCCTAGGGGTCAAATTTGGGAGGGACGATAACGCCAGGATAAATTGGGAAGAGAAGTTGGAAGCCGGAAATGCAAAGGTTCAGCGATGGAAGAACTGGAGGCTGACCTATAGAGAAAGGGTTTCTATGTTGAAGACTTACCTGGTCCCCGTCTTCTTGTACGTCTCTGTTGTCTTTCCTTTGCCCGAATCTTTCTCGGCTAGGCTCTTTAGCCTGTTCTTCCAGCTGTTATGGGGGAACAGGTTGAACCCAGTAAAAGAGGGATCACCTACCTACAGAGGAGAGAGGGTGGGCTGGATATGATAAATCCAAGGGTGTTCTTTGACTCCATGTTTCTAAAAGTTAATTTTGGTTGCCTGGACTCGGAGAACAGCTCCCTGTGGGTGAACAGTGTCAGGGACTGGATATTGCCTTTGCGGAGTCTTGGGTGCGAGGCGGCAGTCTCAAGAGGGGAGATGGACGAGTGACTACCTCCCCAGTACCTGGACTATGGGCTGAAGTGTGTGAGAAGGTGGAAGATAGAGAAGTCCTACATTGAGGGTAAGCCAAGGAAAGATCTATATGTGAGGATCTGTAGGGCTTTCTTCTGTTCTCCACTTGCCTTGAGGGATTGTGTGACTAGCACTTTACAAGAAAGTCTGAAGCTCCTCAATGGTAAACGACTCCCTGCCAAATTATTTGATGTAGCTTGGTTGTCATTACATGGGAGGCTATTTGTTAGGGGTAACCTGAAATTTTTAAGTGTTTCAGATAGGAACTGTCCTCTTGGTTGTCAGCAGGAGGAGACGATGGAGCACTTAATATCTGACTGCTGGGGTGGGAGGAGAATATGGGAAGAAGTGTCACAAAAGCTAAACATCCCATTACTGCAGTCCCTGACTTATCCTGATATAATCTATGCTGTTCCATCCAGAAATAGGAATGTAGACAGGGGGACAATGTACCTGATCATTTCTGTCATAAAATATTACCACTGGCACATGAGAACCCGCGTGTCTATACACAATGAGCCATTCCACCACACCGCAGCCGTAAGCCAAATAATGTCCGAGCTCCAGTGGGTTAAGTCATTAGAGATAAGAAGTAACCCAAATAATAGGAAATTATGGAGAAATGTGTCTTTAATTTAAAACAGATAATGTTGTGTTATTTATTTATTTATTTTTCTCTCCTTTCCCAGCAAATGTGGACTTTCTAAGTTTAATATGATTCTTTACTCATTCTAGTTGAGTAGTCATCTCATTGTGTGTGCAATGCCTGTTATTTTTGTTTTGTATTGTAAGAATTTATTTTAATTGTATTTATTTTTGTTTGTTTTCACAATAAAAATTGCCTCCTATGTACAAGAATATAACTACTATAATACTGCTCCTATGTACAAGAATATAACTACTATAATACTGCTCCTATGTACAAGAATATAACTACTATAATACTGCTCCTATGTACAAGAATATAACTACTATAATACTGCTCCTATGTACAAGAATATAACTACTATAATACTGCCTCCTATGTACAAGAATATAACTACTATAATACTGCTCCTATGTACAAGAATATAACTACTATAATACTGCTCCTATGTACAAGAATATAACTACTATAATACTGCTCCTATGTACAAGAATATAACTACTATAATACTGCTCCTATGTACAAGAATATAACTACTATAATACTGCCTCCTATGTACAAGAATATAACTACTATAATACTGCTCCTATGTACAAGAATATAACTACTATAATACTGCTCCTATGTACAAGAATATAACTACTATAATACTGCTCCTATGTACAAGAATATAACTACTATAATACTGCTCCTATGTACAAGAATATAACTACTATAATACTGCCCCTATGTACAAGAATATAACTACTATAATACTGCCTCCTATGTACAAGAATATAACTACTATAATACTGCTCCTATGTACAAGAATATAACTACTATAATACTGCTCCTATGTACAAGAATATAACTACTATAATACTGCTCCTATGTACAAGAATATAACTACTATAATACTGCTCCTATGTACAAGAATATAACTACTATAATACTGCTCCTATGTACAAGAATAGAACTGCTATAATACTGCTCCTATGTACACGAATATAACTACTATAATACTGCTCCTATGTACAAGAATATAACTACTATAATACTGCTCCTATATACATGAATATAACTACTATAATACTGCCTCCTATGTACAAGAATATAACTAATATAATACTGCTCCTATGTACAAGAATATACCTACTATAATACTGCTCCTATGTACAAGAATATAACTACTATAATACTGCTCCTATGTACAAGAATATAACTACTATAATATTGCTTCTATGTACAGGAATATAACTACTATAATACTACCCCTATATATAAGAATATACTATTATACCACCTCCTACCCTATATTATGAACAGGTTCCAGGCAGTGTAAGTTTCTTAGTATGTAGAGATTTTCTGTCGTTTACACTGTACATCTTGTACTTTCTGCTCCTCACATTTCAATAACTCATCAATCTATTTTCCCCATTTTTAGAATAATAATAATCTATATTCAGGGTCAATGTTGATTATTTTTTATTACGTTTTGTAGTCTATAATTTAATATTTATGGAGCTTCGATATTAAACAGTGAAGGGACGGGCGGATAATTCTTTGGTATTGATAACATGGAGCAGGATTTGTTTTCTTGCAATGAAATGATCCCGTCTTGCGCTCCCCTCCCCCACCGCTTCATTCTGTATCCCCAAAGGGGGCTCCTGTGTACAGATATCTTCTGCATTCTCATATCAGCGCGGAGCCATGAATGACTAAATTAAATTATGCATAGCAAATGATTAGGTGGCGAGGCGGCGATTTTACACCGGAATAACAATAGCTGTTATTCTACGTCTCACGCAGTAAACAATTTGACCCGGTGTCTCATTACTGTGTTTCCAGCGCGTGCAGAATTACAGGAACGGCTCCGAGAAAAACTGACATTAATAAAATGTGTCCTCGTTTAACAGATTGCGGCCCTGGCTGCAGAGTAACCTGCAGTATTATTTTATTACAGGGTTTATTCAGGATACAAGGCGGCTTTAGTTAATCCATTGTTTTATCTGTTTACTGGCCTGACTGCAGGGGGCGCTATTGCCTTCTAGTATATTCTTCTCTCCACTGGCTTTACTGTAGAAGCCTATGTATGGGTGGCGGATGTCGGGGTGAAAAAGGACTGTCATGTCGGATTTCATGTCGGCCCTTTTACGTATAGAACACATGCATACTCAACTGAGCCGAGAATGCAAGTGTACGTGGGGTCATGAAAAGCAGCTGTCGGCCAAACCTGCATTTGTGTGGCCATTTATGTCTTACCAATCCACGAGTTAGCAACAAGGGTCCATTCACATATCCATAGTGTATTGTGAATCCGCAATACACCCGGCCGGCACCCCCGTAGAACTGCCTATTCTTGTCCGCAATTGCGGACAAGAATAAGACATGTTCTATTTTTTTCCGAAGCCGCAGACCGGAAGTTCGGGGGCTGCGCTCCGGAAATGCTGATGCGGACAGTGCACTGTGTGTTGTCTGCATCCATTACTGCCCCATAGAGAATGAATGGGTCCGCATGGGGACACATTTACGGACGTGTGAATGGACCCTTAAAGGGGCTTTCCATTATGACCACCCATCAGTAGCAATAAGAACACGGTCCCTTAGGCTCTGTTCACATCTTCTCTATCAAAGATTCTACCAACAGAGCCACCAGCGCTAGTAATATCCATCATGGTGACTTCCATTATGAAAAAAATCCACAATGCTAGTGTGAACGGAGCCTAAACAAAAGTAGCCAGTGGCGCACAAAAAGTAGAGAAGGTCCCATAGCGAAGTCCTCCATTGCAGTGCCTGGTATTGCACCCAGGACAGGTGCTCCTTCCTCCGGGCCAGTTCCTTGTACGCAGAGGTTTCTTGCATATGTTCTCATAGCAATGGAGTTGTTACCAAATAAACAGGGCCCCTTCTCTCCAAGGGCCCCATGGGAGCCACATGGTCTGGCTCTTTAGTACATATGGTCAGCCAGCCCAAGTGAACCATACCAGACGTTTACATATCAGTGGCTCACCGTGCTCCATCGAGAGCTACTGCCCTTCTTTTTGATGATCAGGATTTTTTTCTAAGTATTTCCTGAATGGGTCTAAAACAAATGGCATGAAAAGAAGATTCTGCTCCTCAGCCCACCTCGAAGAGTGAGAAGAATAGAAGCAGTGAATAGGGCGTGACTGTGACCCTAATTCTGGGTAGCCCATTGTTATATAGAGTGTGCTTTATGCAGAAGTGATATGAACAGCCCTGTGTGAAAACTTGGGATAAAGCAGCTTCTTCTCCCTTTCTCCCAGCAGGAAGTCACAGCACCATATTAATCCCCAACTAAAATGCAGCCAGAAACCAAAGACTGTCCTGTATGTTTTCCAAAATGCTGGTCGTAATCTTCCTCACCAAAATGCGGGCGACTTTTTGTATTGTTACTTTCTAATGTTTACAGTGACAGGTTTAGTTCATAGGAGTGTACGGCTCAGAATGCAACTCCATAAAAAAAAAGCTAAATACAAGTCAACTGTGTTTCTCGGGATTGCAAAACTGATGGTGATGATAACTGATGATCTTTAGGAAGAGCCATTGACCGTTTCCCAATACCCAGGCGTGAAGACTGCACCTCCTCCACTGTTTACTGAGGCACAGCACCATACTTTGGCTGTGGTTGTACCCGGTACTGCAGATGAAACGAGCTCCATTCTCTTGAGATGCAGTACCAGGTCAGACACGTATCGATCAGATATTGATGGTCTGTTTTAGTAACTACTCGTATTCTCCATGTAATAACAATTCTGGAACATCTATTCTTATGCCTCTATGTTGTGCTGTTCCTCTGTTATTCCTGATAGAAGTTCACAAATGTATTACCAACAGTCTGCCACAGAGGTCCATCTAGGAGTTACCAGTTAGGGGCGTGTTCCTGCACAGTCTGAAACTGGCAGCACTGATTTTATTACATGACATGGAGGCTCCTATTGCATTCTCTTTCTTTACTGATAACTTAGCAGCAAAGAGAAAAAACCTTACAATACATGGTCACCAAGGCAACATGCCCTCCCCTAACCCAGTATAAAGGTCCTGGAATCAAGCAGTTCCTCCTCTTTCTTTGCTGCTCCACATCAGATAAGTAACCCATATTTTCTGCTGTGTCTTTACTTTTCACCGTTTGCTTGTTTGGCTATATATATATATATATATATATATATATTTGGTTATTCCTACGTCTGCCCCTTATTCTCTTGGGTTTCTCTCCCCCTTTTTGTGCTTATTCTGGGATTCCTCCCTGTGTTTTATATATTGTCCTATATTTTTCCTCGCCCTGTGCCTTTCCCCTCTCCTCTTTCACCTTGGGAGTTGCTCCCTAGGTCTCCTCCTATTTTCCCTTCTCTCCGGCAGGCGCTCTCCCACTGGCAGTTACTTACCGGCCATTGACTCTCCGTTTGGCCACACCCCCCTTAGACATTCCTTCTGCCCGCCCATCTTCTTCTTGTCCTCCGCCGCGCAGAGCGAGAAAGTTCCCCTCCTCCCGTCGGCCCGCCGGAAGCCCGCGAGTTCTTGCGAGACTTCCTCCGCCTTCCTACTCCCAGCACATGCGCTCCCCGTTCGTGCATCTCTCGTCTCCGGACTGCGCTCCTCGGCCCTGCCTGGCATCCTACTGCCAGTACCAGTATAGTACTAATATAGTAGGCTTATTTTGCTCTCCTTTTGGTCACTTTGAGTCTACTTGTTAACCCTTGGTTTCCATTGTTAGTCACCAGCTGTCTTATCATTATGGCAGAGGGCAATACCCCTATGAACCCTGCCATCCTAGACCACCCTGAAGAGATGGAGGATTTACCTACTAGTCAGGGTCTGCCATCTAGTCCAGAGGATTCTGCCGCCTTGTCTATCCAGCGCTCAGTAACGACCACTATCCAGGCAGCCATGGGCTCAGTATCCAGCGCTATCGCCAGTTCAATCTCTGATGCCCTTAAGGGTCATTCTTTCTCTAGACACCACCGCCAGCGTACCCGTATTCCTGCACTTGAGCCCCATGCCTCCAGAAACCCTAAGACTGGTGCGCTTAGTTTCACCATTGAGAGCGCGCAGATGTCGCGTAAAAGAGCATATGCCCGCCAGGCAGAAAAGGCGAGGCCTTGGAAGTGCGCTAAAGCGCAACCAGAATCCGACTCTGATTCGGACGTAGTCACTAATGAGGAGGCACAGTCACATGATTCCACTTCTGCGGTCGAGGATTCTGATTACACGGAGGAGATCCTCCCAGTCCCCCCTGCCACGCTGGTACATTCTGCGGTCACCCCTTCTGAGCCACCTCAGACCCCGGCCTCAGCGGTCTTAGACCCGTCTGGAGAACCGCTTTTCAACCCCGATGCTTTACATCACGCCAGATCTGCCGATTAGCTGCCATCTGACCATGTGGCCAAATATTTGGAATCCCAGGTTAGTCTACCCCTGTCCAAAGAGGCTAGAAATAAATTAATGGCTGGGTGCCCAAGGCCTATAATCCCGAATAAGGTGGGTAAGACGGTAAGACCCCGGTGGTAGACCCCAAAATGAAACAATTCCTGGCTAAATCCGGCTGGAACCCACGCAAGGGTTTAGAATCGGCCTTAAAGGCCTGCCAAGATAAGTTGCTGGATATATTAGGTCCTCTGACCAAGATATTTGAGCTGGCTGAATCAGCCAGGACCCAAAATACACGAGTTGATCCCGAGGAGCTGCGCGGATGGGTCCAGAGAGCGGAGTGCATCACGGGTAATATCAATACATCGCTGTCCATAGAGAGACGGAAAGCGATTCTGTTTAAAATAGAGCCTAAAATCTCCAAATTAGCTCTCACCGAGGCTGGTAAGGATGCGCAGGGTCTCCTGTTCGGAGACCCTTCATCAAGGACCTCGGTCAATTTGTAGGGGCCTTTACCGCCCTCGATAAAGCCCAGTCATCTATGAGGCGTGTCTTCCATGGGCGGGTCTCTTCAAGAGCCGGCAGCTCCAGGGGCCGCCTGTCCGGCCGTGCATCATTCCAGACCGGCGGTTCGTCGGGTCGAGGCTCCTACTCCTACCGTGCTTCCCAAGACGCAAGACAGCCTCTTGCCTTCTTTCCTTCCCGTGGCTCTGCCTGGAGATCCAGAGGCCCCAGAGGTTCTTCTTCCCGTCAACCCCTCGGTAAGTCTTCCTCTGTTTTCTTCAGTAGTTTGGGTAGGAGGCAGACTCTGTCTTTTTTCCCATGTCTGGGCCACGATCACCGCGGACCCTTGGGTTCTGTCCACTGTTCAGGGGTTCCAGATTTGGTATACCCACAGGTACAGATTCCTTTTCCCCACCCTGCTCCCCTCCCTCTACAGAAACGACGGCTCCCCCACATAGAGCTGCTTTCCCTTTTCCGGAAGGGCGCAGTAGAACGCGCTCCCCCACATTCCACAGGCGTCACCAGCAGCATGTTTCTGGTGGCCCAAAAAGACGGTCAGATGCGCCCGGTTATCAATCTCCAGCCCCTAAATTATTATGTCCGTTACCGTCACTTCAAGATGGAAGGCATTCACCTTCTGCGGGACATGCTTCTACGCAACGATTGGATGGCCAAACTCGATTTGAAGGACGCCTACCTGACGGTCCCTGTGGCGGAATCTTCAAGGGACCTTCTGCGGTTCCTTTGGCAAGGGGAGGCTTGGAGGTTTACATGCCTTCCATTCGGCCTCTCTTCAGCCCCTTGATGTTTCACCAAGCTGATGCGACCGGTCGTGGCTTTCCTCCGCAGCCGTGGGATTTGTCTGATTATCTATCTAGACGACATCCTATTCATGGCCCAGGATCGCTCTCTCCTCCTGGACCATCTGTCAGCGTCGATGCATTTACTGTCCCGGTTGGGTTTCCTCCTTAATTCGGAGAAGTCTTGCCTGGTCCCGTCCCGCTCCATGGAGTTCTTGGGGTTTCAGATTGACTCATCCACGGAGTCCCTCAGTCTCC